>JAVJIF010012791.1:0-117448 GCA_038442645.1 Agave tequilana
GCGGCTGGATCTGCAGCAAGGGGAAGAGGAGATCGCGGCCTGGATCTGGCTGTCACGGTTGCTGCTGCTGTGGGGAGCGGTGGTGGCAGCCGAGAGCTACTGGCTCGGCCAGTGGAGGCGATGGCCGGCCCGGAGGGGGCGGCTGCGGGGGAAGGGCTCCGGCGAGGTGGTCTGGGGATGGATTTGGCTGAAGTGCGGCGGCTGAGTTTGGGAGAGAAGGTAGATTAGATTAGGTTTTGGGTTTGATTAGGATTAGGAAATATATATAGGGTGGGTTATGAGTCTAATGGGTATTGGGTTTTGGGTCAAGGCTAAAGGGTAAGGGAGAATACCTCAAATAATAATAAATAAAAATATTAGGAACACTATTAATAATTAATAAACACTAACAATATTAATAATAATACTAATGGTAATAATTAATAAAAATACTGATAAAAGAATATTGGTAATTAATATAAGGCCAAATCATTATTTACCATCTCAAAATAATTTGCAAATAATAATAATAATAATTACTGGAAATATAATAAATTAACTTGATTAAATAAAAATAATCAGTAAATCAAATAGGAAAATGAAAATACAGTATTTCTAACTGGGGATCTTACAGCATCACCTCACACCCCCCCCATCACCTCCTCCATCGGTCACCACCGACACCATCTATCAACGCCACCACCATACATCACCAACGCCACAAGCAATATCACATTCCACAACCATTATTGCCACCACCCATCACTCCACGTCGTCGATCTCATCAAGCGCCATGATCTACTGATCGAGTCAAACCTGCACACAAAAAATACAGAAATTTAGAACGGTGCTAGGTCCTCAATTCTACCGTGTTAGCCTAGGGCTAACGGGTCGTGATCCACAAGAAGGGACAACGATGGAAGCGTTATGTAAGTTTCTTTTTTTAATTTACAAAACTAATTAATACTTATCTTCTCAGTTTATAAAAAGAAAATAAAAATGTTAAGTTAAATTAAGAAGAAGCTGGTAGAAGAAGAGATAGTGGTAGTGTTGTTGTTTTAATATAAAAGAAAAAATAAAATGAGATAAAGAAAAGTGTTGATGCAAAAATCAGAAATTAAAAAAGAATATTACCTCTACTGTTTGAATCATACCAAAGACTTACCTCAACATGAAGATAAAGCGAAGTAATAGAAAAGAATAAAGGAAAGTAAGTCTTCGGCGAGATCGAACACAATGAAAAAAAGTGGGAAGCCTCCATTTATTGTCACCTTCAATATAAGTCTTGAAGAAAAGATTACAATAGTGTCACTCTATAAAAAACTCTTCTCTCTTTTGATCATGTAACTCTATCTAGCCTAAAAATAAAATAAAATAAAGAAAATAAAAATTACATTGAAGAAGAAAAGAAAATCTAAACTAAATCTCTCTCTAGAGTGGTGTCATTTTTACCTTTGAGGTATGATGGTATTTATAAGAGAAAACCAGAGGGATTAGAAAGCGTATAAAGATAGGAAGATCTGGATATTTTGAATTTGAATTTTCCCATATCTCCAAACTTGATTTGATTTATCTAGAAATTCAATTCTGATCTGCAGGCTGTTGGCGTGCTGATTACTGAATATTACTTATCAAATGATAGAATTGGAAGACGAGTGATCGACAGAAGCATTGTAGCCCTTTAAGTCTTCTTTTGTAGTATCTTGAATTATTAAATTGGAGTTTCAATAGCGAACGTTATGATTAAAATGCTAAACTATATCTAGCTTGAATCTGAATCTAAATTGCTTTATCTCATCTGTTGATCTTCTCTCTATCCATTTATCCTCTTGAATTTTCAATTTGTCATCTAGAATTGATAAGTTATTCACTTATCTTCAGTGAAACAGATAGGGTCTTCAAACAATCCATTTTTTTCCTTAAAATGAGATGATATTATTTTATTTGATATATTCAGTTTTCAGATAAGATAGCTTCAATAACCTTTGAATTTGAATCGATCCCCTTTGATTTGAACTTTTGATTAAATTGGATAAATCTGTCAATCTCTCTCTTTTCTTCCTTAATATCCTATACGCTACTGGACATGAAAAATACATAGCAGAGGTTTATTTAAATATAAATGCAGAAATGGACATATATGATATGAAAATATGTAATGCACGTGTATGATCACACCCCCACACTTATCTTTTACTCGTCCTCGAGCAAAACAAAGAGAAAAGAAAAAAACTAAACTGATGTAACCTAACTCACTTTCGTAGGAATCACGGTTGCACTTAGCATGTTCAACTAGCCGTTAAACCTCTAGCTTACCTGTAGAGGACGAGTTTTGTCTCGTGAGGGTTTTCAGTAGATTGCACCACAAATTCATGAAGAAAAAGAAATGAATTGTTAGTATTTTTTTGAAAACACATTTTGAAAGGAAAAAATATTTGAAATATTAATGTAAAATTTCAAGTAATCTATAAGTCATAGGATTATCAAAACTTAGTCATTTCTAAACTTAGTTTTTATTCAAAAACATGTTTTCAATAAGATAAGGATTAAAATTGTATTTTTCATCTAATTTATTATTTTACCCTAAGTCATATGCATCTTGTGACCGTGAAAATTTGGCTCAGGATTCTTCAAATCTAACTATTATGCCTTATTATTTTCTTTTTTTTTAATTTATGACGGTAATATCCCTTAGCTCTATTAGGCTTTCTATTTTGCCCATGTAACGAGCCTTAGTCGGTGGACTCCCAAACTAGACAAATTAAGGGCACCGAGTGAGAAAACACCCCAAGGACTTAGGACTCGAGCAAATAAGGCCACAAAACTAAGGATTTTTATTATATGAATTACTTTTAGGCGTGGGTACTTATGTTTTATGAGGCACAAATACCTAGTTTAATCAGAAGATTTTTTTTTATATATGTATATATACTTTTTTATATAAGGCATAAGAATCTTGTTTTAGAACCCTAGTGTGTAAGTGTATAAAATATGCATATTTCATCAAGGTAAAAATTAAGACTAAATTATTCCAATTTTTCTTCCTAACCTCAAATCAAACAAAAAATTTTGTTTGACCAAGTATAAGAAATCCTAATTATGATCCTCTTATTTCTTAAAATTAACTTAATTTCTTACAAAAATAATTCAAAATATTAATTTCCATTTTAAAAGTTTTTAAGAAAGGAATTTTTTTAAATTAGTAAAGTTAGTATGTTAGGAAACACTCTCCCACACCTAACTCATGCATTGTCCTCAATGTATGAATGAAATGCAATAATGCATGAAAAAGGAGAAAGGAAAGGAAAATTTCACCTCAAGGTGGTGGTTCCGGTGGTGGTCTCATTGGGCCAAGCGTTTCTGCCCAATCTAGATCTGTGGATTTTCATGGAACCTACCTTTCAGGACCTCTTTCTTAGCATTTTTAGACTCCCCAATATGAATAGGATCATGCAAGATCCTAACATGAAATTTTTTCTAGTTATATGACCATCTTGGGATATCATCACGGAGTCATATTGATATAAATCTTGGTCCAACAATGGAATGTGGTTTTGTGGAATGGATGATTTGGGCTCAACTATGAAAGGAATAGAACCGATGCTGACTCGGGAATAAAACTCAAATCAAGTTTAGATTCTAAGTCGGAGTGGTTCATGGGTTTGGTCCAAATCATAAAATTCAAGTTTACATTCATTTCCCAATAATGGAATGTGACTATCTAATATAGTTGGTTCATGTTCAAGCTCTACGGGGATAGGAATCAGTGTTGGCTTCGGAATTAGGTCCAAATCGGGTAAGGATACCGAAGTCAGTATAGATTCAAAAAGTGGAACTGAATCACAATATTAAAAATCGGTGTAACATTCATCTTCAAGTTCAATTTCATTAAAATGAAACTTGCCAATTTATCAATGGGTTGATATTGGTCAGGTTCAAAATTATGTGGTGAAATTGAATCTTGGTTAAAATCTCAAGATACTATGATTCTTTATCAATATGGTTAGGAGAATCAGGAATGGTTGAAAATGTGTTTGGTAGAGTTTTCTCATTCCTATCATTAACTGTGCTGACCAAATGACTCACTTTTACTTCTAACCTATTTTGGGGTTTGAGACAATCCTTTTGGCATTGAATACAATCATTTTGGGACTGAATCATGAATTTCATATTCTTTTCTAAGTCAATAGGCTCTTCTTGTTGTGATAGGACTTGGAAATTAGAGTAAGGATCTTGGATTTGGGAATTGTTTGGGAGAATTGAGTCCACTATGATTTGTACTTGTCGTGTGGACTCAAAGAAGGCTTCAAAAGTCTTTTCTAAAGAAGGTTTCTCTTCTATAGGTTGGTTTTGGTATGGATTATATGAAACTGTTTGTTGGTAAGGTTGTTGATAGTAAGACTCGGGGGAATTGTATCCCCACTGACTCGGTAAAGAGTGGTGATGATATTCCATTCTTGTTCATAATACTGGGATTGGGGCATATATTGATTCGAGTAAGACCAATCTGCATACTTGGTTGGTTAGAGTCATGTAATATCAGGTTGGTAATATCCGAATTGAAAAAACTTGGGGTGAAATATAGATTTGAGTTATAATCAGAATAATTGTAATTATAATCCATTTCCACAAGAACAAATAAAAACAAACAAATAAACAAACAAGAAAATAAAGAAAAATCTAACCTATGTTAGGGTAGAGCTTAGACCTAAACGACTCCTAACTGTTGATTATCCATAGGAGGTATATTGTAGAACCTGACCACAAGTTAATCGGCCAGGTAGGGGCAAGATTGGTGGGAGGTATCCGTACCTAAGCAACGAGCCTAATTATGCCAAACCACCAGCCTTCAGGATTTCGCCTCTCAATCCTAAACCTTAGACACCGATTTGGCAAGAGTCAACTTCTAACAACTCCCCCCTTAGGTCAATCCCTATTTGAGTCCGAGATGTCCCTAGGGCCAACGCCTACTCAATTTTTTGTTAGGCTGGGTTAGTGATTGAGGAGATAATTTTTGGGCTAAGGAAGGGTAATGACTGCCCACCTTACCTTATTTAAGGATATGCCCTTAGTTTTTTTAGTGTAGTGTACAAGTATAAAGTAAAAGGTAACATTCAAGTAATATGAAGCACTCAAAATATGTTTCCTAAATTATATGCAATGCACACATACCTTTGCTCCAACACTCTTCAACAGTAATGTAAGAAACAAAATAGACAGATGCCCTAAGATGCAGGAGTCTAAACGTTTTTTAGTATTTACAAAGCAACAAGTTACTGTTGATTAGAAATATGTACAGAGTGAGTTAACAGATAAACTAATAATTGCAGAGAGCTAATATATGAAAAGCAACCTGCAAGAGACTACAGTTAGTAGTTCACCATAATTGTAGGCTCTGATGCTCTGCCTTCTTGGACAAAGGCACAGAGTAGCAATATGTCCACTGCAGCTCCTAATTTTCTGTAATTAGCCCCTGTACACCAAAACAAAGAAGAAAAAGTGATTAATTCGTTAAAGTAAATTAAAAAGGAAGAAAACTTACCGTCCCTCCACGGCAACGGCGCCAAATTTGTTGATCGAGTCAAACCTACACACAAAAAATACAGAAATTTAGAACAGTGTTAGGTCCTCAATTCTACTGTGTAGCCTAGGGCTAACGGGTCGTGATCCACAAGAAGGGACAAAGATGGAAGCGTTATGTAAGATTCTTCTTTTAATTTACCAAAACTAGTTAATACTTATCTTCTCAGTTTATAAAAAGAAAATACAAATGTTAAGTTAAATTAAGAAGAAGCTGGTAGAAGAAGAGATGGTGGTGGTGTTGTTGTTTTAATTATAAAAGAAAAAAATAAAAAGAGATAAAGAAAAGTATTGATGCAAAAATCAGAAATTAAAAAGAATATTTACCTCTACTGTTTGAATCATACCAAAGACTTACCTCAACATGAAGTAAAGTGAAGTAATAGAAAAGAATAAAGGAAAGTAAGCTTCGGCGAGATCGAGCACAATGAAGAAAAGTGGGAAACCTCCATTTATTGTCACATTCATATAAGCTTCTTGAAGAAAAGATTACAATAGTATCACTCTATAAAAACTCTACCTCTCTTTTGATCATGTAACTCTCTCTAGCCTAAAAATAAAATAAAATAAAGAAAATAAAAATTACAATGAAGAAGAAAAGAAAACCTAAACTAAATCTCTCTCTGGAGTTGTGTCATTTTTACCTTCGAGGTATGAGGGTATTTATAAAAGAAAACCAGAGAGATAGAAAGCGTATGAAGATAGGAAGATCTGGATATTTCTAAATTGAATTCTCCCATATCTCCAAACTTGATTTAATTTATCCAGAAATTCAATTCTGATCTGCAGGCTGTTGGCGTGTTGATTACTGAATATTACTTATCAAATGATAGAATTGAAACGAGTGATCAACAGAAGCATTGTAACCCTTTAAGTCTTCTTTCTGTAACATCTTGAATCATTAAATTTGAGTTTCAGTAGCGAACGTTATGATTAAAATGCTAAACTATATCCAGCCTGAATCCGAATCTAAATTGCTTCATCTCATCTGTTGATCTTCTGTCTATCCATTTATCCTCTTGAATTTTCAATTTGTCATCTAGAATTGATAAGATATTCACTTATCTTCAGTGAAACAGGTAGGGTCTTAAAACAATTCATTTTTCCTTAAATGAGATGATATTATCTTATCTGATATATTCAGTTTTCAAATAAGATAGCTTCTATAATCTTTAGATTTGAATCGATCCCCTTTGATTTGAACTTTTGATTAAATTGGATAAATCTGTCAATCTCTCTCTTTTCTTCCTTAATTACCCTACACACCACTAGACATGAAAATACATTAATAGTAGAGTTTTATTTAAATATAAATGCAGAAATGTGACATATATGATATGAAAATATGTAATGCACGTGTATGATCATCTAGCCCTTGTCCTCATCGTCGCTGAGCCTTGTCGATGCCTTAAGTCTCACTGATGTCAGATCAGAGCCCTCCTCCAGTCCCACCGCTAGATCGGAGATCCTCTGGCTTCCCCGACTTCACCTAAGCCTCGCGGCGGCTCCCTGAGACCTCCTCTGACCAAATCCGCTTGGGTGAGGAGCTGATCAGATCGATTCCACCATAAATTATTTGTAATGAAATCCCAAACTTGTCCAAATGAAAAATCCAACAACCACCATATATTATTTGTAATAACTACTAACAATACAAATTAACTGTCGATTTGAATAAAAAGTTTATGAAGACCACATGTTCAAGATCTACAAGTTGTTTGTATTAACGAGAAGTTATAAGACATGTAATGTATGTTGTTTGTTGAATGTGAATCTAGGGTTTATTGGGTCAGGTAATTGATTTATACAGTGTCCTTATCCGTGTCTTTTTTTTTTGGATTTTGTCTTGTCCCGTGTCCGTTTATGTCCGTGTCGTGTCCATGTGTCCGTATCCGTTTCCGTGTCTCGTATCCGTGTCGTGTATGTGTCCCATGTCCGTATCTATATCCGTACTTCATAAATATGTCTGTGTTTGTGTCCCGAGTACCATGTATTGTATAATATCATATAAACAAGTATTAACCTAATCAATAACATTATATTAACAAGTGGTACATGATTTCAATGATTAATAACAAATCCAGCAAAGACTCTAATAAAAAATTAAGCAAAAATCCTAATCAATATTATCGTATTAACAACTGTTAAACAAATAGTAAAAGGGAGAGAAATTACCTAATCTGAAAGGGAGGAGGCTGGTGGTAGGAGGAGGTCGGGGAGGCAGGAGGCCGGGGGAAGGGGGAGGACAAAGTGGCCAGGGGGAAGGGAGGCGGGAGGAGGGAGTGGGCCGGGGAGGGGATGTTGGGGGAGGGAGGGGAAGCTAGGAGAGGGGAAGGCCAGGGGGAGGGGAGGCCGGGGTAGGGAGGGGGAGGCCAGGGGGAGGATGGGGCTAAGGGTAGGGGGAGCCCGGGGAGAGGGAGGGGAGTGTTGGCCCAGAGGCCTTTCACCTTAGTTTTGATGATGACAAACTTATGAAGGTTAGTTTACTAATGATCTTATATTTAATAAGTTTTAGATATTGATCAAGATCTTAATAGAGATTTGACTTCAACAAGAGATTTACAATTAAAGTGTTGAAGGAAACTAGTATTGATTCAAGAGCTCACATCGTAACGATCGTATCTAACTCCTTTGGATCAAGTCTGGATCGAGTCGTCTTGAAGATGAAGATTGACGAGAAGACCTCGGTTTATTTAGTTTTTATTTTGTTAGATCTTGTTAAGGATAGTTAGTTTTGATATGCTTAAGGACACACACACAAAAGTTCAAAAGTTTCGGTTTCGGTTTAACCGGTTTTGAATTTTCAAGAATATGCATATATGACTTTCATGAATTGATAGAATCGAAACAAGTTTTACATGTTTATATGTATGTTGAATTTCATCCATATACATTATTGTTTCATATTATAGAAAAACTTATTTTGATGATTCTAGTTCATGTGCTTTAAGTTTTGTTTCTTTTAACAAAACTTAGTTGGATTTAATATCAAAAACATAGATATATCTTTTTATATGTGTATTGGATTCTATTCATACGCACTATGCATCAAATGTGTTTCAATATCTTGTTTTTGTATTTGAATAAGTTTTTGAGAAATAGTTTTTTTATTTTGAAGTCTTCTCAAAAACTCTTGAAGACAAAAATAAAACGAGTTTTTGAAGATACAGTTTTTGGTTTTAAGCTTAATTCTATGCCTCAAAAATAGTTCAAATATTTGGTAATATGGGTTGATCTTTAATCAAACATATTTGTATTTTAAGTGCTTACATGAACTTATTTTTGTGAATTTTATGTGATTTTATGAGATTTTATGGGTATTTAAAAGACTAAGTTTTCAAACCCTAAAACCAAGTCTGAGACCACTGGTGGTCGATCGACCTGTCGACTAGACCAGATTTTGGTCGATCAGGCTGTCGACCGATGTGCACATGATGTGCACAAGCCTCTGGCCATTGGGCCGGTCGACCGTGCGGTCGACCGATCCAAAGAGCTTGCTCTCTGGATCTGGCCCCGGTCGGCCGACCGATCGACAGACCAGAGAGTTCACTCTCTGATTCTAGCCTCGGTCGACCGGGCAGACACATTACCTTAGGTCGGTCGATCGGAGAAATCTAACCATTGGCCAATCGACTGGGCGGTCGACTGACAGGTCATTCTGGACCAGTTGGACCCCCAACGGTTATATTTTGAGAATCCTATAAATATGAGTTCCCTTGGCTTATTTCTTTCAAGATTTTAAGAGCAATTTTTCTCATCTTCTTAAGTGTTTTCAGTAAGTTTTAAAAAGAAGTTTTTGTACAAAAAATTCTCTTATCTTTATTTGTTTTCAAAGTTTTGAAAAATCAAAGAAAATCAAGTTTTTGGGAATTTATTTTGTTCTTCATTTTAAATGTCCATCAAGAAGTTTTTCTCAAGTATTTTCTTTGTTGTTTTATTTTTAAAACACTTTGATTTCTCACATACTTGAGCCAATCAATTCTAATCCGATCTTTAGGATCTTGTTTTTGTGAAAAAATTATTTGTGATCCCTTGAGATCACCAAGAGAGAGTTTGTGATCTTTGTAATCACCAAGTATGTTTCCTTTGCTTTGTGCTTGGCTTAGTGCCCACCTCTTATGTAGAGATTTTATATTAGAGAGAGGAGTTGCGTACTCCCGGTGTTGAGTTGTAATTCCTCAGTGGAGGTCCCTTTGTGGAAGGTCCTGTGTGGACATAGTGAAAATCCTTCTGTGTGAAGGCGGAGACGTAGAGCTCTCGAACCTCGAAACATATCTTGGGTTTGCATTTGATCCACTATCTCTCAACTCTATCTGTCTTATATCTTGCATTGCTTTACATTGTTCATATTTATATGCTAGATATTGTTTGTGTGTGCCCACAATTATGTTCAACCAAGAGAGCTTATTAAAACACCTCAACTCTTAATCTAGAGGAATTTAGAGGAGTAGTTTTAGAACCCTTCACGGAGAATTCGGGCTCACTCTTGGTTACACATAGTGTGCTTGCAATTAAGTTTTAAATTTCACATCATTTGTCCTAAATTAGTAAGTACACGTATTCACCCCCTCGTCTAGGTGTATTTCACGGAGGGGAGCCCGGGGGAAGGAGTGGGCCGAGGGGAGGGGGAGGCCAGGGAGGGGAGGGGAAGGTCGGGGAAGGATGGGGTGGGGGGAGGGAGGGGGAGCCCGAGGGGGAGGGAGGGGGACGCCAGGGGTCGCCGTGGAGGGACGAGGCCGTGGGGCGGCAATTGGAGAGAGAGGAGATCAGGGGAAAAGGGGAATTTTGGGATAGTTCGCCCTAAATTATCTTCATTTTGCGTCGAAAATATGACGCAAACACGATTTGTGCATATTGCGTCGAATTTTTGATGCTATATTCCCGTGAAATTTTTGCCAAGATTTTTTGCGAGAAGTTTTTAGTTGGCATCGAAATTTTGACACAAATTGCACAAATTGTGTCGAAATTTCAACGCATATGTTTATATTTTTTTAATTATTATCAGCACAAAAGTGCTGAATTTTTTCATATTGCGTCGATTTTGCGATAATTCGACGCAAATTTTGCGTCGAATTTATTTTTACGCAATATTTCCACCGCAAATATGTTGTTTTCTAGTAGTTAACTAGAAAAAAAAGCAATAACCAAATAACACGAGGATTTAACGTGGCTTGTGTAATCACCTAGAGGGGGGGTGAATAGGTGACTAGCTAATCTAATGGTCAATTAATGCGGAATTAAAAACTATTTATGCAAACTAAAACTTCTTAAGCTAAACACCAAGTATAACATAAGAGTGTAGCCGGATTCCCCGTGAAGGGCTCTGGGCTAACTCCTCAAGATTCCTCTAGATAAGAGTTGAGGTGCCGCGTTGGCTCTCTTGGTTGAATACAAGTGTTAGCAAACAATCCCCAAGCATATAACAATATGAGCACAAATATATATCAAGCATATAAAGATGAAAGCAATATAAGCATGCAAGATATAAACAAGTAAGAGAGAGAGAGAGAGAGAGCAATCGCAAACACGAGAGAATTATTTTGAGGTTCGAGCACACTTGCTCTACGTCCCCGCCTTCAACACTATGAAGGATTTTCACTAAAATTGATCCCACCGGATCACTCGGTGCCGCAACACCTTCAAGGAGTTCCCACTAGAACTCTTGGACTCTCTAGTCCCTTCACTCGTTCCCGCAAGAACTACACACCGCAAGCCCACTAGCTTGCAGAGGCCGCACCTCTACAACAAGCTCTCACTAGAACTCGAAACCACGCGAACACACAAGTCCGCCTCCTCAAAGAAAAGATGAGTACTTTGGTGATCACAACACTTTGATCACCTAAAATCCTCTCACAATAAAGATCCCTATATGATAGGTATGGCAATGTAGTTATAGTACTAATGATCTTGTTATAGTACTATTGGCCTATCACTCTAGTTTTGATGATGATTAACTCATGTAGTTATAGTACTAATGATCTTGTATTTAATTAGTCTCAGATTTATGATCAAGATCTTAGTTGGTGTTTAGCTTCAACAAAGGATTTAAAGTCGAGTTTTGGAGCTAACATGGTTTGATTCAAGAGCCTATGCATCAAGACCACATCAAGTACTCAAGAGGAGTCTAGCTCTTTGGATCATGTTTGGACCAAGTCAAGAAGGAGAAGAAGACTTCAAGTGAAGACTTCAAGAGAAGACTTGTGTCTAGATTTGTTTTTATAAGATTTTGTTTTTAGATAAAATGTAAAGGATAGAATAGTTGGTGGATTGCTCAAGTATACCATATACGCTCACACACAAGATTTAGATGAGTTTTCATAAAAGAGTTTTTATTTTGAAAAAATACAAAAGAGTTTTCATTTTGGAAAAATACTGTTTTGGTTTTTGGAGTTTAATATATACATGTGTTTTAACCAAAACATATTTTAGTGCTTATTGTCAAAAAACATAGATATTTTATCATATATGTGTAATGGATCATATCCATACACTCTATGCTTTAAAAGTGTTTAAAATATCTTATTTTTGTATTTGGAGAAGTTTTAGAAAAATACGGTTTTTGTTTTAAGCCAAAATTTCTAAGTTACAAAAATAGTTCAAAATGTTTGTAATATGTTTTGATTTTACTCAAACATGTTTGTATATCAAAGTATAATACTGAAACTATTTTTGTAGATTTTTAGAGATTTTATGGGATTTTATTTTAGCCAAGTGCTCTTGATTTGGGTCTAACCACCTTGAGTTAGAGATCCACATTTTATAGCTAATCACAATATTTGTACACACACATGGATTTCATGTCACCTCCCGCCTTTGACATCTTAATATCCAAAGTTGGAAGGTTAAGATGTCTATGTACCTCAAAGGCCTAGGTATTCATGTTTATCTTACTACTATTAAAGATTCATATGTTAATAATAGCAAGTATATTGAGGCTAACTCAAAAGTCATTCATGCTTTGAAGAGTACCCTAAATAATGATTATTTATGTAGGGTTGCTAATCTTGACTCGACTTTTGTAGTATGGAACACCATCATCTCCCTTGGCGAACAAGAACAATACTATGCGGGGAGCGACTCGGATGTTGGAAGTGAAGCTTCCAACGTATGCTACATGGTCCAAAGGGATAACCCCCTTGAGGTAAACTCCGAATCCGAGTTAGAAGAGGATGTTGATATGCCATATAATGAACTTGCATATTTTTGTCAACAACTTCTTGAAAAGTATGACATGCTTAAAAAGGATAATAAGAAAATGAAAAACAAATTTGATTCCTTGTTAAAAGAAAAAGATTCTTTTCAAAATAAATTGGAATGCATTTCAAAAGAAAACGAATCTTTGAAAAATGAGAATATTTCCTTGACTTCTAAATTGAATGATCTTTGTGAAGGAAATACTTCCTTGAAAAATAAAATTATTTTGGTGGAAAAGGAAAAAGAAATCGCTTTGCAAGAAAACACCTCTTTGAAAAGAAAAATTATTTCAAAAGAAAAAGAAAATATTTCTAAAAAGAAAAAGATTGTTGACCATGCTTTTCATGCCACAACTATTGATAAAAATGAAGTTAAATTTTTGAAAAATAAAATTAATTGTTTGAGCTCAACTTTGAGCAAATGTGCATTTAATCATAAAAGATTAGAAACCTTTTTCAAAGGAAACAAGCTCTATATGTTCATGCACATCACCCACAATATGCATATGCACACTTTGTCCGTCATGATCACACTCACACACATATGCATCCTAGAGTGTACAGATGTACACATTGCGGCCGCAAAGGCCATTTAGCAAGATTTTGTTATGATAGAATAAATTCTTTAAATTTTTCTAATAAGAATGTTTGGGTTCCTTACAATGCTAACCCCCGATGACCCAAAGAAAATGGGTACCAAAATCCCCATCTTTTATATTTGATGTAGGTGCGGGCTCTCACAAAACGTGAGAGAGTTGGTGCCTTGATGGTGGATGCACATGAACTTGATGGGCACACATTTGACGCATCACTATCAAGGAGGTTTGGTGGAACTACCACCATGTTTTGGAGATTTGGAGTATAGTTCTTTTGTTTGGTAACTATCTCTAAACTCCCATTTTAGTTTTATATGCTTTTACATTTGATGAATTTTTAGCATGTTTTAGTTTTATGTTAAAATAATCATGCTTTGTATTTCATGTGGTAAACACTTGTTTAGATGCAGTTTTTATCAAAACTTGTGTATATACGTGTACAAGTAGTGGGCAACATTTGATTTATATATGTATGCACTTCATTGCTCATTTGTACTCGCTACATATACATGTATAGCGTAGTTTTGATGATTCCCTCATTTATACATGTTTTGCCTATTTTCATGTTTTACTTCATGTATATATAATTTTTTTTTAAAACTTATAAATATACATGTATGCCCTTGAGTCTCTTGCCTTCATGCAAATCATATCATAGACTCTTTTATGTTTGGGATATGTATACATATTGTTAGTTTTGGATAAAAACATACATATACCTAGAAGTTTATTTTTAGATGAAAAATAAATTTTCATGATTTTCATATGATTGATGTTTTGAGCTTTATTGCTTAGTTTCATGAAAATGCTACTCACATGATTATGGTACACTCACATTTCATTTGTTTACTCATGACATTATTTTCATGAGATATTTTGAGCCTTATATCTTTCGAGTGTCAATTCTTGTGTTTTTAGCATGTTTCATGAATTCATATGATTTGATTTCATGTTTGAAGGATCTTTAACTAGTTTTTCAAAAATTACTTTTAACTAGTTATTTATTCTTCATTTGGTAGTGTTTTCACAATAAAAATATTTTCAAACTCTTATTTTTGAAAACCCCTACCAACCCCGGATGGGCGAGCATTCCTTGTATGCCTTATTAAAAATCTTTTATCTTGTGCATGAAAAGAGTGGCTTATTATGAGTTATATACTTGATTTACATGATATTTTCAATTGGTATCTCAATTGATATTTTTTTGTATATACTCATATTTTGTTTTCTATATATGTATGCCTTCTCATTTCAAATAATATCAATTCTTATTGGTATTCTCTTTTCATACATATATATGATTTGTCTGCTTGAGTTGCAAGATATTTACATATTTAAAGCACAAAGTATGTTTATGCTAAGCTTGAATTAAATCTTGATTTCAATTGATTTCTCAATTGGTACTTTTTTTATAAGCTTATGCATTATTTTCAATTGGTATCTATTTATTTCAATTGGTATCCATATATTTCAATTGGTATCAATATGTTTCAATTTCTAATTGAGTTAAATTTAAATTGGCATCAAAATATTTTCTTTCATTGGTATCAAAATGTAAAAATGTTTCGATTTCAATTTTTTTTCAATTTCATTTGGTATCACACATTTCCTATGGTATTAAATTTTTGTGATATATCAAATTGATTTGTTGAAGAATTCAAAATTTGTATTGTTTATTTACAATTAGTATCTTAAAAGTTTTGTTTATTTACAAAGGTATCTCAAAATGTGTTTTATTACCTTGAGTAAATTTCAAATTTTGTTTTAAGTAATTATCAAAAATTTGATTTAAAAATGTTTTGATATGAATTGCCTTTATGCAAGGGGAGCTTAACATCTCTTCTACATATAGATTCATGTTGAGTGTATCTTATATTGAGGAGCTTGACAACTCTTCTTTATGCGATACACGTGTGTAGGGGAGCTTCACATCTCCTCTTATGCATTGCATAATATGCGTTATGTGAATTAGGGCTTGTCATCCCTTCTTCATGTAATGCATATATGTAGGGAAGTTAACTTAGCGTCTTCTTCTTCATGAATGTATATCGTATATATCTATTTATTGGTTGATTTGATTTCACCCCTTTGTTGATTTTTGTTTTTGACAAAAAGGGGGAGAACATTGTTTTGTGTTTACTTTAACCCCTTTGTTGATGATTGACAAAAAGGGGGAGAAGTATTTTAGTATATATGCATATTTTTTCTTACTTTATACAAAAGGGGGAGAAAGATTTTGAGTTTTTGCATATATTGAATTTATGCATGTTTATGCATTGTTTTTATGCATCCTTTGTTTTACAAAATGGGAAAATGTTTTTGAACGTTTAAACAAAAAGGGGGAGAAAAGTTTTTGGAAAAAGGATTTTGGATTTATGTTTTGTCTCTCACCTTATTGATGCATATATGTTTGTTTAGTTTCATGTGCTTCATTGAATATCTTATTTGCTTATTGTTATGCATGAGTTAAGGGGGAGTTTCTTTGAAGCTTTACTTTAATCCATGCATATATAACACCATGAGTTTTGTCATCATCAAAAAGGGGGATATTGTTGGCCCAAAGGCCCATCACTCTAGTTTTGATGATGATTAACTCATGTAGTTATAGTACTAATGATCTTGTATTTAATTAGTCTCAAATTTGTGATCAAGATCTTAGTTGGTGTTTAGCTTCAACAAAGAATTTAAAGTCAAGTTTTGAAGCTAACACGGTTTGATTCAAGAGCCTATGCATCAAGACTACATCAAGTACTCAAGAGGAGTCTAGCTCTTTGGATCATGTTTGGACCAAGTCAAGAAGGAGAAGAAGACTTCAAGTGAAGACTTCAAGAGAAGACTTGTGTCTAGGTTTGTTTTTGTAAGATTTTGTTTTTAGATAAAATGTAAAGGATAGAATAGTTGATGGATTGCTCAAGTATACCATATACACTCACACACAAGATTTAGATGAGTTTTCATAAAAGAGTTTTTATTTTGGAAAAATACAAAAGAGTTTTCATTTTGGAAAAATACCGTTTTGATTTTTGGAGTTTAATATATACATGTGTTTTAACCAAAACATATTTTAGTGCTTATTGTCAAAAATATAGATATTTCATCATGTATGTATAGTGGATCATATCCATACACTCTATGCTTTAAAAGTGTTTAAAATATCTTGTTTTTGTATTTGGAGAAGTTTTGAAAAAATACGATTTTTTTTAAGCCAAAATTTCTAAGTTACAAAAATAGCTCAAAATGTTTGTAATATGTTTTGATTTTACTCAAAGATGTTTGTATATCAAAGTATAATACTGAAACTATTTTTGTAGATTTTTAGAGATTTTATGGGATTTTATTTAAGTCAAAAAGCCAAGTTTTTAATACCTATAATCCCTGTTCTGGCTTCTGCCGGTTGACTGCGCCGGTCGACCGCGCTAGGAGTCAGTCGACTGAGTCGGTCGACCGACGTGCACAAACGTGCACGCCAGGTCTGGCTGGAGGGCCGGTCGACCGCCCTGTTCGACTGTCCAGAGAGCTCTGCTTTCTGGAAAGCCCCGGTCGACCGGGTCGGTCGACCGGCAGAGAGCTCTGCTCTCTGTTCCTGGCCACGGTTGACCGGGCCGGTCGACCGAGGCTCCAACGGTCAGATTACTGACCGTTGGCGGTCAACCGGGCCGGTCGACCGACAGCCGTCCAGGCTATTATTTTGCCCCAACGGCTAGTTTTTGATGGCCTATTTAAAAGGGGCTATCATGGGCTGTTTTCACTAAGATTTCAAGTGGGTTTTAACACAATTTTTCCTACTTTTTAAAGAGGTTTTCTTAACTGTTTAAGAGCCAAATATTTCTAATTCAAAGAGAAGTTTATCAAGAGTGTTTTCAAAAGTGATTCTTGAGTTTTTCACCACAACTTCCATCCTTGTTTTTTCACAATCACTTGAGATATCCATTGATATATTCATCCTATAGGAGAGTTGTTGTGAGAGAGATTTGAGGTGATTACAGTTTGGCCTAACTTGCTCACGTCCACGGGGAAAGAATTTGAGAGAGTTTTATTAATAAACTTTATACAAAGAGATCTAACCTTCTTCTAGATCACACAAGGGTATTCACTTTTTCCTTGAATTCAGACCTAAATTATAAGAGTATATAACTTCTATCTATGCATCTTCAGTTTGCTTCTCTCTTTCTTGGCTTCTTTTTGATCTCCTTCTTTGAGATGATGCGTTACACTAGGTTACAATCTTTATTTATAGTATTTTACAGTACGACTCCTACCTAACTCTTAGATGAACTTTGTTGTCAGATACTTAAAAAACTTGATCATTCCAATTAGGAGTTGGTCTCCTTGATCTAGAAGAATTTTTGACCTTTTAATCTTTAGAAATAAAACTTCATAGAATAAAAATTGAGTATTACTCGGAATCCATTAGAAAAGAGAAACTTGATCGTATCAGAAAAAGAAACAGAATCTGATTCTCACTTCTGGCTCAGGCTTGTCGACAGGTGAATCAGCTGTCAACAGACGATATGAGCTGTCGACAGACTGACTCTTCTCTGTATCTTGCTAATGATAGGTCATGTCAACAACTCCTTATGTGCAGTCGATAGCCCTGTCGACTGTCACACATTTGCTTGCTTTCTCCAAGTTTTTCTTTCTTCTCCAATTCAACTGGATCTTCTTGACCATCATCTTCTTCCTGAAAACAAGCAATTTCACAACATGTGCAACATTATTTTTATTTTTTTCTCTTGTCGTATTACATATACGCCCACGCTAAATTTTTTATTATATTTATGCTCATACTGGAAAAACATTATGCGTCTGCCACCGATGATAAGTTTCTATTTCTGAAATCTGTTCTCTTCAATTGTTTTGCTTCTTTTTTGTTGTAGGAGTGGACTTCTAATATAAAAGGTAACAAATACAAATAAAAATTTGAAATACAACTAATAAAAATAAAGAAGATAGCACATTAGTATTTAATGTGATTCAGTCAGTCTAATCTATAATTACAGAAGAAGGCAATAAAAAATCTATAATTACAGAAGAAGGCAATAAAAAAAATTCACTAAACAAAAGAGAAGAACGTAAAAAGAATACAAAGAAATCCACTAACCTATAGGCGGTTGGCTGCAAGTCCTTTGAATTAAATAATGGAGATAATTTGGTCTGCAATGGAGTGATAATAATGGAGATGATTTAGTTATAATAATGGAGATGATTTGGGCGGTAAGGAGTTATAATAATGGAGATGATTCATAGTAATGGAGATGATTTGGTAGGCAATGGAGTTATAATAATGGAGATGATTTGGTCCGCAATGGATGGCTGACTAAGCTTGACGCTATGGCGTACCTAATCCTCGTCGTGTTTTGTGGAAAGGTTGCTCCCACGAAGCATCCGCAGGGGTTTTATCAGACTTGTACCCTTTTACACTATGCTCTTCTAGGACTAGGGATGTCAACTCGATTGGGCTGAACCGGCAACCCGCCTGGACATAGCCCGGATTGGGATGGCACGGCATGACCCGTGTTGTACCTGGGCTAGACCTGACCCGGGTCTAGCTCCCCCATGAGCCGGACTCAGCTTTAGAGATTGCGGTCCACGGCCCGGGTGGGGCGTGCTAAGCCCAGCTCGGGTACGGGCTTTGGCACGGCCCACACGGCCCGACCGAGCCCGGCCCGCCTCCCCTAATGGGGACTCGGGCACGGCCCCCCTAATGGGGACTCGGGCACGGCCAGGAGACCTGACCAGGCCGGGTCGGGTTTTTTAAAAACACTTAAAAATTTTAATTAAAATTCAAAAAAATCTGAAAAATTCTAAAAATTTCTTAAAACTTCACACAATTACGATTTTACTTATAAGAAGAGAGATTGCTAAAGCTTGTTGATGAACATTGTGCGTCCATTTTTAAACTAAAATTGACAATAATATAAATACCGAAATGTGAAAGAGCTTGAGGGAGTTTGAGCACTTGAACACTTGAGAAGAGTTTGAGGGAGCTTGAGCACTTGAGAACTTGAGAGAACTTGAGATCTTGATCACTTGAGAATTTAAGAGATTTTTAGAGAATATTTTGGTGATGAAATGAAGTGAGGAAGAGTGGATATTTATAGAGAGAAAGGAGTGGTTAAATTGTAATTTTTTTTACAGCAAAAAAAAATTAATTCTGGTCAATATTTCTACGGGGGGGTTTGTAAAAAAAAATAACACCCCCCCGGGCTATATTATGAGCCAATAATCCCTTTTTTTTTTGGGGGGGGGTGGGGGTTGGAGAAAATATTACATCCCCAAAAAAAAAAATTAATTCTGGTCAATATTCCGTTTGGGGGGTTTGTAAAAAAAAATAATAACAACCCCCAGCGGTTATATTATGAGCCAATAATCCCATTGTTGGAGGGACCCTGAAAGTACACCTAGAGGGGGGTGAATAGATGTAAGGCTAATCTAATAACAACTGATGTAGAATTAAAAATAAATTGCAACACACTTAGTATAACCAAAGAGTGTAGCCGAATTCCCCGTGAAGGGCTCTAAACTATCTCCTCTAAATTCCTCTAAATAAGAGTTGAGGTGCTATATGAAGCTCTCTTGGTCCATACAAGTATGGCACACAATCAAAATCAAGCTTATATATGATATGAACAATATGATGCAATACACAATATAAGAGAGAGAGTTTAGAGATAGTGGATCAAACGCAAACACCAAGTTATGTTTCGAGGTTCGAGCTACTGCTCTACATCCCCGCCTTCACACAGAATGATTTCACTATAACGTCCACACAGGACTTCTCGCACAGGGAACCTCCACTGAGGATTTGGGTAATACAACTTTGGAGTACACAACTCCTCTCTCAATCAACAACAACCTCTACACAAGAGGTAAGGCACAACAACTATCACCTCTACACTTAGAGGGATGGACACTTAGCCAAAACAAGATCAACCTCACACAAGAGGGATAAGGCTCAAAGCCAACACTTCAACAATCACAATCACCTCTACACTTAGAGGAATACGAATCAAACCAAACTCCTTCACAATCACCTCTACACTTAGAGCGATATCAATACAACCTCCACACTCACCTCAACACAAGAGGGAACTCAAATAAAAGAAAGTTTACAACTCTTGGTGATCACAAAGATCACAAACCAATTTTCTCAATAAAAACAAAATCCAAATAGATAGGATAGATATGATAGCTCAAGTGTGAGAATATAAAGAGTTTGGAAATCAAAACACAAAGAATTACTCTTGGAAAAACTCTAGATTGAAATATAAATGAAGATCAAAACAACTCCCAAAGACTTCTCTTTTTCTTTGATTTTTTTCAACCCTTTAAAACAAATAAAGATAGATCTTTTGAACCCAAAAACTCTTTTAAAACTTATTGCTAAAACACTTAAAAAGATGAGAAGTTTTGTTCTTGAAAACTTATTCAAAACAGCTCAAAGAAGTGGGTATTTTAACCCAAAAACAAATCTACCCGTTGGCAGCAGGAAAGGGCAGTTTTGCCCTTCCGGTCGACCGGCCAACGGCCATTTTTCTGACCGTTGTACCAGCGGTCGACCGCCCGGTCAACCGGGCCATAGCCAACGGTTGACCGCCCGGTCCACCGGCCCCCATCCGAGAGTGGGGTGCTTTCATTTGGTAAACCGTCCGGTCGACTGGCCGAAGAGGCTGGCCATGTGCACGTCCTTGTGCACATCGGTCGACCGTACCGGTCGACCGGCTCTTAGTCTGGTAGACCGTCCGGTCGACCGCCAGAGCAAACTGGCAGGGATTAAGAATTTAAAAACTTGTCTTTTATTACTAATTAAATTCCATAAAATCACATAAATTCCATAAAAATAAGTTCTTGTGATATCTTTGAAATACAAACATGTGTGACTAAAATTCAACACATATTATAAACAATTTGAACTATTTTTGTGATATTGAAATTTGTCTTAAATACAAAATCCGTATTTTCCAAAACTTGAATTTTTGAAATGGAAAACTGTTTTCTCCAAAACTTATATAGATACAAAAACGTGATATTGAAATAACTTTTAAGTATATTGTATATAGATAGAATCCAATATACATGAAAGATATTATATCTATGTTTTGGATATGAAATCCAATAACGGTTAAACCGAAAACCAAAAACCAATAAACTTTAAACTTGTGTGTGTATGTGAACTTGAGCATATCAACACTATCTAATCTTTACACAAGATCTAAGCAATCTAAATTAAACAAACTGAGGTCTTCTTGTAGAACTCCTTCTCTAAGTCGACTCCATCCAAACACGATCCAACGAGCTTGACTCCAACCGAGTACTAGATGCGATCTTGACGCTGAGCTCTGAATCTACATGTGAAAGCTTCAAAACTCCTTTTTTGAAGCTAATTACCTACTAATAACTTGATCAAATATCTGAAATTAAATATCACAAGATTATTAGTAAACTATAACTACATGAGTTAATCATTATCAAAACTAGTGTGATGGGCCTCTGGGCCAACAATCTCCTCCTTTTTGATGATGACAAAACTCATGGAGTTATATATGCATGGATTAAAGTTAAGCTTCATAGAAGCTCTCCCTTAACTCATGCATAGTAATAAAAATAAAGATATTCAATGTATGCATTAAAACAAATAACACATATTAACATATATGCTTGATACTAATTGAAAACAAAAGCATATATGCTCTGATATTAATTGGGAAAAAAAATAATCATGCATATAGATGACATAAGTATGAATATATAAAACTCCAAATTTCTCTCCTACTTTTTGTCAAATTATCATATGCATATATAAAACTCCAAATTTCTTATGCATATATTAAACTCCAAATTTCTCTCCCCCTTTTTGTCAAATCATCAACAAAGGGGCATAAATAAACTCAAAAACTATTTTCTTCCTCTTGGTCAAATCAAACAAGAATGGTGTATATGCCATATACATTCATGAAGAGGAGAGATGTAAAGTTAACTCCCCCTGCATACATGCATTATATGAAAAAGAGATGATTAAACCCTAATCACATAACGCATAGTATACAATGTATAAAAGGAGATGTGAAGTTCCATCTACACACGTGTACTACATATCAAAGAAACGTCAATCACTTTAATATGAAATAAACTTAACATGAATCTATATAAAGAGAAAATGTTAAGCTTCCCTTTCATATATGCAATACAAATCAAAACAATGAGATACCAATTGAGAAATATATCAAATTATGATAAAGGTATACATCGAAACATCATGATACTAATTTATGATGCCAATTAAAAATAAACAAAATATTTTTAAGATACCAAATGAAAGTAAACAAAATTTTTAAGATACTAAAAGATACCAATTGAAAATATCTTGATACCAATTTAAAAAGTCTTGTAAATCTTGATATCAATATAAACTGATACATTGTATGTTTTTGATACCAATTGAAATATCTATATATTGTAGATCTTGATACCAATTGAAAGTATATATATTGTAAGTTTTGATACCAATAGAAAGTAAAAACTAAATTTTTAGGTAAACACAACTCATTTTAATATAGATATCAATTTAAAATGAAGTATGATACCAATTGAAAAACACGAACCAACCTTTTTGGTTAAACATTAAAATCATATTGCAATAGAGATACCAAATAGAGAATGATATCAATTTAAGACTCTTGATACCAATATTGAAAATGTTAACATATACCAATTGAAAATAATTTTCATTAGGAGCGTAGGAAACCAATTGAAAGGTAAGATATCAATAGAATAATATCATTTTTATCATAACGAATGGGAGTAAAATACCAATTGAAAATAAAACTAATTGAAAAGGTAAAATATGAATTTTTCTCCCCCTTTATGAAATACAAAAGAAAACATGCATATGCTTGTATAAGATACCAATTGTAAAATAATTAACATTAAGAAGTAAATCAAGCTTAGCATAAACATAATTTGTGCTTTATGATGTAAAGATACAGTAATCACAATCAAATCACATATATATGTATGAAAAATTAAATACCAATCGAAATCGATACTATTTGAAGTTTGAGGCATACATATATAGAAAAACACAAATATGAGTATACAACAAAAAAAAATCAATTGTGATACCAATTGAAAAAATATGAGGATTAAGTGTATTACGCATACCTACCATCCTATTCATGCACATGTTTAAAAGGATATTCAATTAGGCATACAAGGTATGGTCGCCCATCCATCCACCCTTGAAAGGAAGGGGTTTTCAAAAATATGATTTGAAAATAATTTTAACAAGTTTGAAAACTCTTTCAAAATGAAGAATATGAACTAGTTTTAGGATAATTTTGAAAACTATACGAAATCTTTCAAGTAAGGAATAAAACATGAATATATTTCATGAAAAACATGTAAGTCACACGATCATCAACACTCAAAATCTATAAAGCACATACAAAGCTCATAAAGACAAAAATCATGAGTAAATAAGAATAATGTGAGTGGAAGAATCATGTAATCCACATCATGGAGATAGACAATGAAACTCAATGAAATTCCTTCATAAATATGAAAATCATCAAAACTAAATAGGCTTCAAGGTATATATATGTTTAGTCTAAACTAAAAGTATACATACATATCTCAAACACAAATAAGGCCATAATAGAATTTGCATGAAAGGCAAGTGACTCAAGGGTATACATATATATTTAAAGTTTTGGCAAAATTTACATATACATGAAGCAAAACATATTATCATAAAAATATCCAAAAATAGGGAATACAAGTTGAAATGCACTAGTCATCAAAACTAGACTATACTAGTATATTTAATGGGTACAAATGAGCAATTAAGTACAAACATACAAAAATCAATTGTGGCTCATTAGTTGTACAAGTATATACATAAGTTTTAATGAAGGCTACATCCAAACATGTAATCAAAACATGAAGTGCGAGATCATAAACATAAATCAATATGATCATTAGGCTAAATGCACATGTTTTAGATTGGGATATACACAATATTTAAACTAAAGTGATAACACAAAAATATAAGTCTATATAAACATGGGTGTTTCTCAAAGACTATATATGCATATCACAAGTCTAGTTATCATGACATTTAACATATTAATCATGAAAAAAATCAAAACATGCTAAAAAATAACAATATGAAAGCATGTACACTAAATGAGAAGTTAAAAATAGTTACCAAAACCATTAGGGCACATCTCTATATCTCCAAACTATGGTGGTCCTTCTACCAAACTCCCCTTGAAAGTGATGCATTCAAAATTGTCACCGTTTAGCTCGGAACACATTCACCTCAAGGCACCAACACTCTCACATCAAGAGAGAGCCACACCTATAGTGATTTTTAGTACCCATACCTTATTGGGTCTATGGGGGTTAGCACCTTTCCTAACCCAATCAAATTTATTTACAAAATTTACATTATGTACTCTATTATAACAAAACTTTGCAAGGTGGTCCTTACGTTCACAATGTGTACAAGTGTACACATGAGCATACATGGTGTTATGTGTATGTACGTGAGGAGTATATGTATGCCACGGTTTGTGTGCATGCATAGGAGGGGCATGTTTCTTGTGAAACATGGATTCCAACCGTATGTGGTTCATGGCACATTGGCTCAAAATGGAGTCCAAACAATCAAGTCTCCTCTTTAATATATTTATATCATTTTCAATAATGGTAGAAGAAGTGGAGCATGTAATAGGTATACTAGGTGGTGAAGTTATACTAGCATGGCAAATATGGGAAGACAAATCATTTTTCAAAGTTTTATTTTCTTTTGAAACCAAATCCAATTCTTTTGAAACAAAAATAATTTTGTTTTTCAAGGAATCATTTTCTTTTAAACAAAGACAAGTTTTGAAGATAGAACTTCATTTTTTTTCAACACTTCATCAAAATCATTTTACCTTATAAGATATTGTTTTCATTTAAGGCAAGATCAAGTTGGGATTTCAATGAGCCCCTTTCATTTGAAATCTCATCCCTTTCTTGCAAATCCATGTTAAATTTAGAAAACAAATCCTTATTTTCTTCTTTCATTTTAAAAGTTTTCTTTTTCAAGAGTTGGTATTTTTATAATAGGTTTTTACAGACAATAAATAGTTCTTCATTTAAAGCATCGGCATCAACATAATCATCACCGAAAGAACTAGCACTATCATCTAGTTGAGTTTCCGAATTTACCTCAAGGGAGTTATTCCCTTGGATCATGTAGTAATGTTGTTCGGATTCATACTCACTAGATTCCTTCTTCACAATTGTAGGCTGTCTAAAAATCATTAAAGACAAGTCATCAAAGGCAGAGTCCCAAACTCCAGACGCAGGGCTAGTCTCAGCACCAAGGCGCGTGGGTTGACACCCGCGTCTTAGTTATAACCGTCCCGGTTATAGGGTCAATCACGGCCCACATAACGGGAAAAGTTAACCCCCATTATGGAGTGTTTTTAGGAGGCACGTTCGCTCCTGAAACCTCTATAAATAGCATCATTGCTATGGAGAAGGGGTCGGATTTTGGAGGAGAAAAAGAGAAAAAGAGAGTCTAACTCCTCAGCTAACTCACTGCATACAAGTTAGTCTTTGCCTACAATCTCTCGGTCGACAGAGCTATGTTACTCCGTCCACCATCCGAAGAGAAGGTCCCCAGAAGTTCTCGACGTTCACCCGGTCAACAGAAAACAAGATTCACTTTCCACCGCCACTTGAAGAACCCAGCACTAAACAAAGGGAAGATCCAAGACTCAACATCTTCCCTCCCTTGTAGTCGGAGCATTAGTCCGTTGTAATCTTTCAGTTGATTCAAGGAATTTTACGCGAACCATTCTCCGTACCAAACAAGAGATGGCGACTCCGCTGGGGACTACTTTTGTTACTGACAAACAAGATGTGGCGCAAGGTGACGTCCTCTATAAGGGAAGACGGTCGAATCACTTGTCATAGAATTCGACCAGGCAAAGTACGAGGAGTTCCTCTCTTCCGGCTCCAAGGGCCCAAAAGCCCGCGCCTACCGCAGGGTCTCTACAGGGACTTGCCCCGAAATCCGCTCTGAGCCTCTCTCAGAGGCAACTGCTGTGAGGGATGTGGTGGCCAATCACGCCATGCGTGATACACGCGCCAACGTCTCTCAGGAGACCTGCGTGGTCAAGTTCTCTGGTGTCCAGCCAATCCATTCTCTCCCTCAGCACCAGGCCGTCGTTGGTTTCTCTCAACCCCCACGACGTAACCGGAACGCTGAGCGCCGACAGAGGAGGCGTGCGCGTCAACTGCAAGTTGGAACAACTGATTGTCCAACTGAGGCAGGACGCAAGGTCCAAACCGGCGTCTCTGCTGCACCACATTCGGCACGCGAAATCCGCGTTTGGCAACCCAAACGTGAGGTTCACCAAGTTGGCCCCTCTGAAGCCCCACTCCCCAGACGCCAAGGCGAAGCTTGCGCGCCTTGTCGAGTACAAGAGGCACGCTCCTCTAGGCATGGGGCCCAGCTGCCCTGTATCTCTCAAGCGTCTCTGCCCCGACGCATCAACCAGCAGCGCGATAGTCACGTCTCTTCTCAGCAGAGACGTCAGACGTGCATCCTAAAGCCACGACGCGAGAACCGCGTCTCTGAATCACGCGTCCTGGCTGTACGCAGCAAGGATGCCTCCCGCCCTCGACATTGCGAGGCTAATCTCTTTGATCCTCCTCCCACGGATCTGAGAGATTATTTGACAAAGAAAAGAAGTGCTAATCAGATCACTTCGTCATGTTGCTGCCAACGGCTTATCAAGATGCTTTCTGAGTGCCGTTGCAATTCAGGTGCAAACCAGCAGTCTCTAGTTAGACAGCTGACCCTGATTCCCTGATCAGTTAAGAGAAGTCGCTCCCACAGGAGGAGAATTTTCTCTGACACTGAATATCCAGAGCTCACTGCAAACATGGTGAGCATGAGCAGAGGAAAACAACCTGCAATTAGTTCCGATGATGAGTCTGACACAGAACCGGAAGGAGTGTACCGACACACTCGCACCCGGACCGGGGCAATTCCCCCGATTGACTACAATGCTCTAGTCCGGGGCATTGAGGTGAATGACTCGCATTCCGCTATTGCAGAGTCGCAGGCTTCAAATTCCTCCATGGAGAAAGAGGCCTACATATACATGACTAGCACTCCTGAGGAGACCGCCAGGCGCTTGGAGCAACAAGCCCAGGTCCAGAAGAAACAATTCGTGATGATTCGCGCTCAGCAAGAATCTATCGACTCCCTCAAGCAGATGCTCGCACAGTTGCTTGAAGACAAGAGGAAGTCAACTAACAAAGCCTCCTCTAAGAAGTCTAAAGGCAAACGAAAAGAGGGGGAAGGCTCGTCCTCTGTACATATAGAGGAGAAAGAGCGGTCTACTTCTGATTCATCTAAGTCCTCATCGCAGGAAAAGGACGACCAAGACCAGGGAAAGGTTCATTCTAAAAGAATGAATCAGTTGGAGCAACGTCTTGAGGCCCTTACCAACCGGAAAGGCCTCCAAGAAGCAGGAGTGGTCCGGCCATATCCGACCGAGTGGGACCTGGTTCCATACCCGCCCAAGTTCAAGGCTCCAACCCTCCAAGCATTTGATGGGAAAGATTCACCGAACCAGCATATCTACTACTTTAAATCTCAAACAGGGAATGTGGTAGATAATGATGCCATTCTAGCACGCTTGTTCATCGGCACCCTAAAAGGGATTGCCTTTGAATGGTTCATGAAGCTCCCAGAGGGCTCCATCAAGAATTGGGGCGACTTGGAGAAGCTCTTTCTAACACGCTTCTTTGAAGATGACTCGGAGGTCAACATGCCTACCCTTTTAGCCACCAAGCAGCGAAAGGGAGAGTCCGTTAAGTCTTTCATAGAAAGATTTCGGAATATAGCACTCCGATGTCCAAGCGGTATGACCCAGGTCACCCTGGTGGAAACATGCCGCCATAATCTCCAAACTTCGCTCATTGCCCAAATAGGAGTTGTCGAAAGCCGCACCTGGAAGCAGTTGATCCAACAAGGTGAACAAGCTGAAGAAATTGTCGCTCGGGTCAGGGCAGAAGAAAACAAACCCAGACCTGAAAGGTCAACGAGGCGTGCGCCAGACACATCCCTCCAAGCCAAACGGAAGGATAACTTAGCAGCAGAGACCAAATCCCCTGTCAAACCTCAACCGGTCAAGGGAAGTGGCTCTTCAAGCCAACCACGTGCTAACAAGCAGTATTCCTTCAAGGATGAACATGTCGACTCGCTCTTCAAACTACTCAACAAGAGCAACCGACTGAAGCTTCCTGAAGCTAGGCGCCCTGAAGAAGTAGGTAAAACCGATAATCCCAGCTACTGCATGTATCACAGGTGTTGGGACACCCCACCAAGAGCTGTTACGTCTTCAAGGACATCCTTCAGGCTTTGATTGACGCGGAGGTATTAAAACTACGTCCAGAGCAGAAGAAGGTGGCGGCCAATATGACGTCATTCCTCCAGTTTGGAAGGCAACCTCCAACACCCTCTGGAGTAGTCCCTATCCCAAGAGGAGAGCTGAGAATGGTCAACACAGACCCTCACCAACAGCAAGAGAAGGGCCTGGTACCTGTTTCCACACCTTGGGGAGAAGTCATGTGGGTTCATCCCGACCTTGTGGATGGCCAGCAATGGACCACTGTGACCAGTAGGAAGTCCAAAGGCAAAGTTAAAGCTTCATCTTGTAATGTGGTTGCGCCTCTTCTCGAGAAGCGGAGACTGATGTTCCCTCGCTGACTGATTCGGAAGAGGAAACAATTGTTCTGGCCGCAGAACCCAGTCAACTTGTGGCAGAAACCCGTTCAGGGCAGTCATATTTGAAAAAATATGACGAAATGGCGGTAGTCCCTCCAAGACCCGCTGCAGAGTCAGCCAAGCCCTCAACAAAGCAACCTGTGGAGAAACAGAAAGAGCTTCGATTTTCCAGAGTTCTTTCAAAAGATATAGCGGAAGAATCCACAGCACCTTACCGCTTTGATGTCCTGACTCAACTGGCCAACATCCCGGCCCGGATTACTCTTTATGAGCTTCTTAGGCTATCAAAGTCGACCAGAGAAGCTCTACAAGTGGCCTTGGCTAATGCTGAGATTTTCATGACCCAGGTGCCGATAGGACCAAAGGAGGAAGATGTAGAGGACTGCCTCCATACCTCCCAAAATGTTCCCTGTATCACCTTCACGGCAGATGATATGCAAGTCAAAGGGAAACATGATCGACCCCTTTACTTCGCAGGGTATATTGGATCATCCGAGGTGAACCGCATTCAGGTAGATCCCGGGTCCGCATTGAGCATTATGCCTCGCCGAGTCATGCAACATCTTGAGATTCCTACTCACCGTATGAGCGCCACCCAGACTACTATTTATGGGTTCAATGCTAATAGTACCCGTCCAATGGGGAAGGTCAAGCTCAAATGCCAGATTGGAGACCTAAGGTCAGAGGTGACATGCTACGTCATAGATGCTGACACCTCCTACAACTTGCTGCTGGGACGACCGTTGATTCATCGCAATTTTATCGTTCCCTCTACTCTCCACCAAGTCATGAAATACATTGACGAGAGTGAAAAGGTGCGAACGTTGATTGCCGAGAGGCATCCGTTCAAGGGAGTGGAGAATTATTTCACAGATTCCCTCCTATATAAGGAATCTGTGAAAACAGATGAAATCCCGCAACCAGAGGAGCCCGACTCTGGTAATGAAGCCGACACCGAGCTGGAAAAAGAGGAATGCATGTGGGAACTGGATCCACTTGTAACGGGCGTTAATAAGCCCGATGTTGATAATACCTCCGATGATGTAGGCGGATGGTATATTAATGAAGACTTAGATCTGGCGTATTTCTCTGTGTTTGCTTCTGATTCAGTGCCGTAAGACACTAGTACCGAAGTCGACGACGATCTCTGGTCGGCAATGGGTGCTTTGACATCATTGCATGTACCGATGAAATCGTCCTTCGAAACATGTCGAAATGTTGGTAGTCCGCAAGAATCCATATTCATGGTTCCAACAAGACGGAAAGGCCAAAGACCAATTCTTTTCGGACGAATTGAATCCGAACCGATGACCCCTGAAGAATCAGAAGGCGAGAAAGAATCCCCTCAATTTGGTCATTATGAGCCAAAGGCACTCAGAATGATGAAAAGCATGGGATATGATCTAACAAGCGGACCAGGGCTGAACTTCGGCAAAGGAAGGAGAACGCTACTCCGATCTTTTGTGCCGAAAGGGAAAACCCCTGATTATTATCATCGGACTCGCAGGGGATTGGGCTATGTGTCAACTCCGACCCCATCAGCTTCTGAGTCTGAAGAGTCATTATGCCATGATTACTCATCGGGCACGTCGTCGTGGGAATCAGATGCTAGTGTCGGCAACATCTTCAGAGAACTTTCAGTGAATATGGTTTCAACAAGCCACCTGGAAGACGAAGATGAAGAAATGATCCAATCCGATACAGATCCTTGGATCAAACACTTAAACAATCTTTGGGATACCCGCTTCGAACAGCGCGAGCCACCCACAGAAGATAAGGTTGTTCAGATCAATTTAGGAGATGAGGCTAATCCTAAGCCCATCTTCATAAGTGACGGCCTGTCACCTTCTGAGAAAAAGCATCTAATATCTCTTGTACAAGAATATATAGACGTCTTCGCCTGGAATTACGAGGATATGCCTGGACTTGATCCTCAAGTGGCTATGCACCGCCTCAACATTAATACGGACAAAAAGCCCGTCAAATAACAACAGCGACGTTCCGTCCAGAAATGATGGAGGCAATTCAATCAGAAGTCAGAAAGCTTATAGACTCTGGCTTCATTAGGGAAGAACAACATCCTGATTGGGTAGTCAACATCGTCCCCGTTGCTAAAAAGAACGGGAAGATCCGAATCTGCATCGATTTTCGTGATCTAAACGAGGCCTATCCCAAGGATGAATTCCCACTGCCAATCACAGATGTCATGATTGACAACACATGTGGATTCGAGCGAATGTCCTTCATGGATGGATTCTCAGGGTACAATCAAATCAAAATGTATCCTGATGATGAAAAGCATACCTCTTTCAGGACACCACTGGGGGTATACTGTTACACCGTCATGCCCTTCGGACTGAAGAATGCAGGGGCAACATATCAAAGGGCCATGAATGCCATTTTCCACAAACATATGCGCAAAACGGTGGAATGCTATGTTGACGACATCGCAGTAAAAAGCCGCGCTAAGGGTGATCATATAACTGATCTAAAGGTTGTCTTCGACATCATGCGGGCCCATCAATTGAAGATGAACCCCACCAAGTCTTTCCTGGGGGTGGCCAGTGGCAAATTCCTCGGGTTCGTCGTAACCTCCACAGGAATTCATTTGGACCCAGAAATGGTTCGCGCTATCCAGGAGATGCAACCTCCGAGAAATCTCAAAGAGCTCAGGGGATTGCAAGGACGATTGGCGTACATCCGAAGGTTTATCTCAAATCTCTCCGGAAGATGCCAACCCTTCACCAAGTTAATGAAGAAGGGTGTTTCGTTTATTTTGGATAACGCTTGCCAACAAGCATTTGAGGAAATTAAACAATACCTCACACGACCACCAGTCCTTGCAGCTCCGGTATCCGGAAAACCTATCTTGATCTACGTCCGAGCGATGGATCATTCTTTAGGAGCTCTACTAGCTCAGAATGATGATCAAGGACGAGAGCAAGCAATCTACTATTTGAGTAGAACGATGATCGGAGCCGAGCATCGGTACAACCCGGTCGAGAAGGAATGTTTGGCATTGGTGTTTGCTATTCAGAAAATGCGACACTATGTGGTAGGCCAGACTATAAACGTCATATCAAAAGTCAACCCCTGAGGTTACTTATGACAAAGCCTTCATCGTTAAACGGCCGACTGGTAAAATGGGCCATATTGCTATCCCAATATGAAATGCACTTTTTACCACAAAAAGCCGTGAAGGGTCAAGCGGTGGCGGATTTTCTGGCTGAGCATCCAGATCCGAGAGCAGCCAAACTTTACGAGGATCTCCCAGACGAGGTCGCTGAAGCCTGCCAAACTCAGAAATCCTTCGAAGGACAAGTATGGCAACTTTTCTTTGACGGTGCATCGAGAACAAGCCCAAAAGGACACATAGTGGCAGGAGTAGGAGTGGTACTCGTCTCCCCACAGAACTATGTGATTCCTCGAGCTGTCTCGTTAACCGAACCTTGCTCCAACAATGTAGCGGAGTACAATGCTCTTTTGATTGGGATGCAACTCGCCAATGAGATTGGCGTTAAAAATCTCGAGGCATATGGTGACTCCAAATTCATTGTCAGCCAAGTTCGCGGGGAGTACGAAGTCAGACATGAAGACCTAGTACCCTATTACAACGCAACGGTCCACATGGTTGAAAGGTTCACCAACTTTTACATTGACCATGTGCCACGCAAGCAAAATGCGCATGCAGATGCACTAGCATCCCTCGCTGCCTCCTTAGCCCTTCAGCCGGAGCAGTAGAGAAGATATTTGTCCACAGCCATGACCTGTATTGTCCGAGAATTGCTCTTGAGGACTACCGGGAGCCAACTGGAGATTGTCAAGGCAAAGAAGCGCTTGAGTCATCAACCGGTCCAGAGCCTAGAGACTGGCGATTCCCCTATATCGACTATGTCTTATATGGCATCTTGCCTGAGGACACCAAAGAAGCGGCTGCCATTCGAAGGAAGGCCCCCAAATCTACTATAATGCGATTACGCGAACATTGTATCGTCGATCGCATGATGGGATCTTACTCCGCGGCCTTTCACCAAAAGAGGCACAGGAGGTGTTGAAAGAAGCCCATGACGGCATGTGTGGAGCCCATCAACCTGGCCCAAAACTCGCATAGCGACTCCAAAGGTTGGGATATTATTGGCCTAAGATGATCGCTGACGCCATCACTTATGCCAAAAGATGTCACGCCTGCCAGGTGCATGGCGATTTCATCCATCAAGCACCAGGCTACCTTCACTCCACGACTTCTACTTGGCCATTTGAAATGTGGGGGATGGATGTAGTTGGCCCTATCAGCCCACCATCGTCAAAGGGACATCGATTTATTTTGGCCATAACCGATTATTTCTCCAAATGGGCTGAGGCCATTCCTTTGAAAGAGGTGAAGTCATCCGACGTGATCAAATTCGTCAAACATCATGTCATTTACCGTTTTAGTGTACCTCGGCGAATTGTCCATGACAATGGACCCCAGTTCGTCAGTCAGGCTTTCCAGAGATTCTGTGCGAAATTCAGAATCCAGAGTGTATCCTCAACGGCATACTACCCCGTCGCTAATGGTCTCGCAGAAGCTTTCAACAAGACCATCGGCAAACTTCTCAAGAAATTCGTCTCGAAAAGTCAACGTTATTGGGACGACAGGCTAGGTGAATGCTTATGGGCCTATTGCACAACTGTGCGAACCCCAACTAAAGCTACGCCATTCTATTTGGTATACGGGTGTGAAGCCGTGCTTCCAATGGAAATCCAAATTCCATCTCTACGCGTCGCCCTGACAGCAGAGATGACAAATGAGGAGAAGTATCAACAGCGACTCCAAGAATTGGAAGCCTTAGATGACAAACGTCTGCAGGCCCAACAACAAATCGAGCTATACCAAGCCCGGATTACCAGAGCCTTCAACAAGAAAGTCAAAGTGCGAACTTTCAAGAAAGGCGATCTTGTCTTAGCTGTCAGACGACCTATGGTGATGACACACAAGACAAAAGGAAAATTCCAGCCCAAATGGGAAGGACCATTTGTAGTAGAGTCAGTCTACTCAAATGGATCATATCGCCTCATAACCTCAAATGGCGATACACTCATGATGCCGATCAATGGCAGATTCTTGAAGAAGTACTATCCTTAATAGTATTCCTCCTCTGATAAAGTTAAAAGTACACCTCTGATCAAAACAAGAAGAGCTTCTTCATTAACATCCGACGCCTCCGACGGCTAAGGACAGAGAAAATGTTAGCTTTTAAGCCCAACATAAGTCTCCGACAACTCATCATGCTGAGGGGAATAGCATGGCTAGCCCAACTCAAACGGTAGTTGGTAAAGGCACCTCAAATCCGTTGATAGCTGAGGGTTTGCTAAAAACCTTGGGTTCTAATGTTCCCATCTTCATTAACATCCGACGCCTCCGACGGCTAAGGACAGAGAAAAATGTTGGCTTCTAAGCCCAACATAAGTCTTCGACAACTCATCATGCTGAGGGGAATAGAATGGCTAGCCCAACTCAAACGGTAGTTGGTAAAGGCACCTCAAATCCGTTGATAGCTGAGGATTTGCTAAAAATCCTAAGTTGATGTAATTCCACCCTCTCCTCCAAAATCCCTTACCAATTCTCATACACAGAATGGTAGGTCTACAAAATACAGTCATTGCTAAGTTAACACTATACCTCTAGTAATGAAAATTCTCAATACTCCTTATCGAGTACAAACTTTACTTGTCAACTCTATATGGAGTAGCAAACCTTCAAATTTGCCAAGTTAATACTATACCTCTGGCACTCCAAACTTCACTTGTCAATTCTCATCAATAGAATGGCAGGCCCTCAAATTGCTCATATCGCAAGTCCAATACTGTTAAGTTAACATTATACCTCTAATAGTAATCAAGTTACTGCCAAGTTCAATATTAAACCTCTGACAGTCATATTCCCTCAGACTTTCAGATCGAAGCTGAAATGAACGATGCTAAGTTTAATTCTACACCTCTAGCTTCCAAGTCAATGCTAAGTTCAACAATACACTTAAGGCCATGACTTTCCCTCGGACTTCCTTGTTAAAGTCGAGATGACCAATGCCAAGTTTAAAATTACACCTCTAGCATTACCCTCACTGCCAAGTTAAACATCACACCTATGACAGTGACACTTTCAGTTTTCCCAAATGTAAGCTGAAATGCTTCTGAGTTAAGTTAATATCACACCTCTGACTCACATCCTTGTCAAATTAATACTACACTTCTGACAAGACTACGTTCAACCCGTTAAGTTAATATCACACCTCTAACGGTAAAGATTTTCCTAGATCCCCCGTGAATCCAGTCGCACTTGTTATTCTCCTTAACGGAACAACAAATCTACCTAAAAACATTGTTAGGTTAACATTACACCGTTAACAGTGTTTTCATCAACTCCCCAGCTATCTTAATCAAGTTAAGCCTAAACCTCTGATAAAGGTTCATCTTCCCTGGGGGTGCAAGTTCCACCTGTAGCTTTCTTTTATAGAGTGGCAGGTCCACAAAAATTATCCTATCCCTTGTCAAGTTAATATCACACCTCTGACAACATTGCTGAGTTCCTGAAATAGGATCTCTCTCTACAAAATTTGACTTGTGAAGATTATCATCATAATTTTGACAGGTCAAAGGTTCTTTACTTCTATTCGTCTGACTTTCAATACAAAAAGGAAGTTCAAGACAACAGAAGAAGACAAAAAGAAATGTGTCGCTTTTATTTATATCCAACATATGAAAGTGATACAAAACACTCTCTCATACAACAAGATTGAGTGTTACAGATAAAGGAGTACAAAGAAGTCCCTCTCTCTCTCAAAGGTTGCACTCACTCCTTGAAGCTGCTCACAATTCCAAGTACAAGATGTTTGGGAAGGCGCCAAAGTAGAATTGAACACTGCGGCGACGATCGGAAGCTAGTTGCACCACGATGCATGATGTAAACATCGAAGAAGCTCATCGTTAACCAAGAGCAATGGTGTTTCTTGAGGTCGAAAGGCAGCAGAATCTTCTGATTCCACCCGACCATCCGAAGTGGGGGTATGATCCTTCGTTGATGAACATCTCCACCACCAGAAAGTCATCCAATGAGCATGGAGTTCTCATCGATGTCACCTCTGGGGTAGGTGAAGGGAGAATCCAAGACCATACTCACCACTATATCCCCCGCCATACTCACTCTGACCATGCCATGCCAAGAAGCATGACTGGTGCATTGAATCCAAAGAGATCTTGGCGAGGTCAGGGCCCATGACTTCTTCTCCTGTGGTCGACCATCGACCAAGTTCGCTGGCTGAAATATTCTCCCAGGGACCCAGCGAATATGAATAGGGATGATTAAGCCTACCTGTAAAAAGTAAAAGTTAGGAGATCTGAAACTTAGTACATTTCAACAAGAAAGACTGAGTGACAGACGCAGCTATTGCGGAAAGCTTCAGACGCATGAATGACCCGCGCAGTGAGCCAAACTTCTGCGGCGACAGAAACAGACATGATCAAAGCTGTGATACACACATAATTCAAACGCAGTCTAGTTTTGCATCCGCGTCAAGGTATGAGGCGCGAAAAGAATCAGACGCGAAAATTGTTGTCTCCCTATTCGACGAATAGGGGTTGCAAAATTCAGGCCTGAAACCTTCGACCTAGGATGAAATTCTTCTAAGTTGACAGCCTTAGACGCAAGCTCTGTATGTAAAGCTCGCAGTCCAGGTGCAAAAGTCCATTATACTCGCGTCCAGAAGAATTTTGAGTCAGATTTTTCTGAATGGTGCAACTCCCAAAAGGTGAGCGCACCAACCAGACTTCAGAAGAAGGTCAAGAAAATGAATCTCTTTAAGAGATAGCAAAGCTACAACCCAGTGAGTGCTGAAAATTTCATGGCAGACCAGGAAGTCATACCCGCAGCAACCCCCATTAAAGGTTGAACTTTCTGCATCAAAGCGCGGACGTAAAAGGTGCTCAAGGAGACGCTTCTCGATCTTGAAATCACTTGACAGTGATAATCTTCTGGAGAGATTATGCAGAAGCATGAAAGCTCTGGGTCATCATCGTCCATGGAGGCAAGCCCCAGGTAAAGCCCTTGAAGGGAGAAGGTGGAATCTCTCAGAGCACTCGCTCTCAAAGGAAAGCAGTCTAAGTAATGAACTGCTAAAAGGAGAAGCTGAGCCCTATTTATAGGCAACCCATAAAGCCTGTAATCAATGGCTCACTAATCAGAACCGTCGGCTTTAATTCCCGCATGCATGTTAAAGCCCAATAACGGGCTGACACGTGGACTATCGCTTCGGGAAGCATCGAAGACGCGAGTCTCCAACCGCCAGTGCCGGTCTGGCATTTAAAGGCATTAATGCCTAAGCCCAATGAAGGGCTGACGCGTGGATTGCCGCGTCGAGAGACGTTGGATGATACGAGTCCCCAATCATCAACATCGACTGGACATTTAAAGATCCAACGAAATCTTTATGACAAGCTGCATGTAACGCCTGAGAAGTTGCACCAAACGCAGACCCGAGAGCCGCGTCCAGGAACTTGCATCCCTTTCAGCGTCCTCTTTTCATTTCAGCCAAGAGAACTGCAGCCGCGTCTCTTAGAGTAATTCAAAGCTGCATCCCCTCACAGCAAAAGGGACCCATTCTGGGGGTCGCACTTTGCAATCACATAAAAGTGAAAAGCTGCGTCCTAAGACTTGTGTCCTCAATGGAGAAGGCCTGTGGCATTCACAAGTATCTTGGAGCTGCGTCTACATGGCGAGATGATAATGGTGTTCCTATCATAAACTCAATATAATTTGAGTTTGCACCAGGTCAAGGACCCAATATCGCGTCCTCATATCTATGCATCAGTTTTGAGGAGCATAAGACCGCGTCTTCACGGCATCCTGAATTCTGTACTTGGGCAGAGTTAAAGGCTGCGGCCAGGGAGCCGCACCCAAAGCTGCGTCCTTCGCGCCAACCGGAACCGCGTCTCAATTGACGGGTCAGAGTCGCGTTTCTCGGGACTGCGTATCCACCACGAAATCAGAACTGCGTTTGGCAAACTCAGTTCAGCCTGAGTTTATCCAGAGTCAGTCAAAGATCATAACCAAAGTGAAAACTCACCTAGAGGGGGGGTGAATAGGTGACAATGCTAATCTATGAACTAAATGCGGAATTTAAAAAAAACTTAATGCAAATTACACTCAAGTGCTATCAACAAGTGATGCACACAACCAAGCCAAGCAAATATGAATGAGCAATGTAAATAAGTGCAAGGCACAAAGTAAAGAGAGAGTAGAGAGAGAGCCAATGGATCAAGCGCAAACACAAAGATATGTTATCGAGGTTCGAGCACCCAGCTCTACATCCCCGCCTTCGACACACGAAGGATTTCCACTAGCTCGTCCACCTAGGACCCTTTACAAGGAGTACCCAACACTCCTCTCTTTACAACCTCCTCCCTGAGGCAAACTCCAACAATCACAATCTCCTCCTTGAGGCAAATTTTCAAACCAATACAACAAACTCCCAATCACCAACCAATACAAGGATCACCTCTCAACTAGAGGGATACAACCCAAAGCACAAAGCTAAGAAAAGATTGGGTTACAACTTGGTGGTCACAACAACAACCACAAACAACTTCTTCTTCCACACAAATAACCTATAGATATAGATAGTAGATTTTTAGCTCAAGTGTGGAGAAAACCAAGGGATATGAAACCAGCAACTCAAAGAAAAACCTTTGGGAAACAAATGAAATCAAGATATAGAAGTTCAAACAAAAGCTTTTCCCAAAATCCCTTTTCTTTGGTTTTTCAAACCCTAATCAAAAACACAAGATTGTTCACTTTGAACCCAAAAACCTATTTTTTTTCTTGCAGCAAAAACACCAGAGAGATAGAAAATTTTAGCCCAAAAATTCTTAGAGAAAAACTCTCTCAAATGGGGTATTTATAGGCAATTTAGAAAACTAGCCGTTTACAGAATATTTGCCAGATTTACCCTGCCGGTCGACCGGCCCGGTCGACCGCCCAACAGTCAAATTCTGAACCGTTGTGGCTACCGGTCGACCGCCTCGGTCGACCGAGAATTCCTGAGAGCCAACAGCTCTCCGTCGGTCGACCGCTTCGGTCGACCGGATACAGAGTCAGCCAGCGTGCACGTATCCGTGCACGTCGGTCGACCGGAACGGTCGACTGGCTTCTTTGGTGCGGTCGACCGTACCAGTCGACCGGCCAAGCCTGGCAGACAAAAGTCAGGTCTGAAATCTGAGGAAAATTAATGTCAAATAAATTCTTATAAATTACTAAAAATCCCCAAAAATAGTTTTAGCATTTTGCATTGATATATAAACATGTGATAAAAGTTTTGACTCAAATATCAAGCAATTAAAACTATTTTTGTATCTTATCATATTATCAAAAACCAAAACTTGTATTTTCTAAAACTCGGATTTTGAATAGAAAATACACATTGTCCAAAACCTATCTGAAATACAAGAATATGATATTTAAACATTTTGAAGCATATTGTATATGAATAGAAATTCAATATACAAGAAACATATATATATCATGATTTTTGTCATTAAGTCCAAAAATATGTTTTGTTGTAAATACCAAAACATAAAACTCATGAAATAGGTATATCAAAGTAAGTTTGTCTAAGAGTTGAAGCATGCATGTATATAGAACAAATCTAATATACATTAAACCATGTAAACTTGTTTTGATATAATGTCTATTCATGCAAACCAAAATCGATTAAACCTAAAACCGAAAAACCAAAAACCAATAATCAAAACATGAGACGTGTGTGTTGTGAACTTGAGCTTATCATACTATTCTAATCTTTACAATTTGGGATCTAAACTCAAAACTAAAACTATGGATACCTAAGTCTTCTTGTAGAGCGCAATCTCCAAGTCTTCTTGTAGAGCGCAATCTCCAAGTCGGCTTGATCCAAAGCTTCTTGATTCACCGAGCAAGTGCTATATATGATCTTTGACGCTCGGGCTCATGAATCAACATGTGAAAGATGTGTGGAAGCTTTCACCAACTAATATCTTGATTAAAGATCTGAAACTAAAATCACAAGATTATTAGTACATATAACTACATGAGTTAATCATCATCAAAACTAGAGTGAAAGGCCTTTGGGCCAACAATCTCCCCCTTTTTGATGATGACAAAACTCATGGAGTTATATATGCATGGATTAAAGTAAAGCTTCAAAGAAGCTCCCCCTTAACTCATGCATAGGAATAAACAAACAATAAGATGCATATAAACAAGGTTCTTGACATAAAATGAATATGTATATGAAACATGCTATTGACTCCAATTAAAACAAAACAACTAAATTACCAAAACATGCTCTTGATACCAATAGATACTAATAAAAATAAAACTCATAATGCTCTTGATACCAATACCAATGGAGATGAAATGAACATAAAACTGAAAACTCATGCATATCAACTCCAATAAATCTTCTCCCCCTTTTTGTCAATCATCAACAAAGGGGTAAAAACAAAATAGATATGAATTCTTCTCCCCCTAAATATATGAAACAAAGAATAAACAAACTACTTCAAGGGTGAAACCAAAAATGATACCAATTAAAAAAAATGTGTCAAAGAAGTGCATTATGATATCAAAAGAAAGTGATCATAAAAACATTTAAGAAATGCCTACCAATTACCAATTGAAAGTAAGAGGGGCATTGAAAACAAATATGATCCCAATTGAAATTAAAACATATTGAAAATAAAACACATGATACCAATTAAAAAATATTGATACCAATTTGAGTGAACAAATGCATCTTGATACCAATTGAAAACTAAGTCAATTGAAATAATGTTAAAGCTCAAGCTTAGCATAATAAACAAGATTTGTGCTTAAAGATATAGGGATATAGTAAGCACAACTAAAACGTATATATGTATGATAAGTAGATACCAATAGGAATTGATATACTTTGAAATGAAATCATTCATACACACAAATATATGAGTATACAAGAAATGTCAAGATTGATACCAATTGAAAGAATTCAATGATACCAATTGAAACAACAATAAAATCAAGTGTATATCTCATATTCCTACCACCCATTTCATGTTCAAGTTTACTATGATTTTCACTATAAAGCATACATGAGCATGATCTCCCATCCAACCACCCTTCATGGTAGGGGTTTTCAAAAATAGATTTAGAAATATAGTTAGTTTGAAAATCTCTACCAAATTGGAGAATATCGCAACTAGTTAAATGGAGGGTAAACTAGTACGAAATCCTTTAAGTAAGGAATAACATGAAAATATTTTTCATGAAACATGAAAATCACATGATCACTAAACACTCAAATCTATAAAGCCCAAGTCAAAGTCTCATGAAAACAAAACATGAGTAAACTAATAAAGTGAGTGTACAAGTATAATGTGAAACCTCATAATCATGGAAATTGACAATCAAGCTCATTATGAAATTCCTTTAAAATATGAACACATGAAAAACTAAATCTTCATTACTAAAGGAAATTTCCTCAAAGACATGAAAATCATCATAACAATTTAAACTCCAAGGTATATGTATGTTTTGACAAAATAAAATTATACATACATATCCCTAAACACAATTGAGTCCAAAATATAGATTTGCATGAAAGCAAATGACTCAAGGGGCATACATGTATATCTTAAGGTTTGGCAAAATAGACATATACATGAAGTGAAAACACTTTATCATAGAAAACATATCAAAAATAAGAATACATGTTTGAATGCACGAATCATCAAAACTAGGCTATACTAGAACATCTAATGGGTACAAATAGGCATTCAAGCACAAACATATAAAGATTTACTTATGGCCCATTCTATGTACAAGTATAAATCCTAGTTTTAATGAAAACTAACATCTAAGCATATATTCAAATCATAAAGCATAAAACGAGTCATAAATCAATGATATTCTAAAAATGATCATTATGTAAATCCACATGCTATAAAGATCATGATATACATCAAAACAATTGTGAAAACACAAAATATGGATTCATATAAACAATGGTGATTTCAAATTTCAAAACATGTATTGCAATAAACATACTATTCAAAACATGAATCATTAAAACAAAAATCATAGAATCATGAACATCATATGATCATTATGCATATGCATGTGCATTAGATCTAAAGCATACATGTTAGTTTAAACAAGGTGAGACACTAAATATAGATCCATATGAAGCATGGGTGCTCAAGTAGCTAAACATGTACAACCTTAATCTAATGAACATGGCACAAAGCATAATGAACAACAAAACACAACATGCTATAAAAGATGAACCTAGAAAGCATGTAAACACTAAATGGAGTAAGGGATTGTTACCAAAACAGAAGAGGCAACTTTCCATGTCTCCAAAACCCGGTGGTCCTCCCACCAATCTCCTTGAGTGTGAAGCATCCAAAAGATTCTCTTTTAGGCTTAGAACGCATCCACCTCAAGGCACCAAATCTCTCACGTGATGCGAGAGCTCCCACCTACATCAAAAGTCAAAGAGGTGGTTTTTGGTACCCATTTTCTAGTGGGTCCACGAGGGTTAGTTTCTTTTCTCACCCAAACATAATTAGTTGCTAAATTTTCATTATAAATACGATCATAACAAAATCTAGCAAGGTGGCCTTTTCGATCACAATGTGTCATGTGTACACGTGAGCATACATATGATGGTGGTGATCATGAAAAGCATGTGTATGCCTAGATGGGTGTGCATGTAAGGTTGGAACTTGTTTCTTGCGAACCAAGGTTTCCAATCGTGTGTGATTCATGGCACAATGGCTCAAAGTGGAGCCCAAACTATCAACACTTTTCTTCAAATAAGTATATCATTTTCAATGTTAGAAGATAGAGTGGAGCATGCAATAGGTGTGCTAGAACATGAAGCAACATTAGCATGGCAAACATCAATCTCTTTTTGCAAAGATTTATTTTTAATCAAAACAAATCCAATTCTCTAGTAATTGAATCAATATCATTTTTCAAAGTAAGATTTTCTTTAAAAGTAAAATCCAATTTTGAAGATAAAATCTCATTTTGCTTTACAACATCATCACAATCATTTTTGTTTTTCAAAAATTCATTTTCTTTAAAGCAAGTTCAAGTTGAGATTTAAGTGAGTCACATTCACTTGCAATCTCTTCCTTCTCTTGCAAAACCAATGCAAAATTAGAGCATAAATCCTTTAATTCATTTTTCAAAACAAGATTATCCTCTTTTAACAAATCATGTTTTTCCAACAAATTTTCAAGCTTTTGAGCAAGTTCCATGTTTAAAGTTTGAACTTCAAAACAACCATGGCAATAGGAACTAGAGCTATCATCAATATGAGAATCCGATTGTACCTCAAGGGAGTTCTTCCCTTGGACCATGAGGCATTGCTCTTCGGACTTTTCTCTTTAGATCTCCTCATCTTGTTAATTATCCTTGGAAGCTCGGGAGACGTCAAGATGCTCCAAACTGCAAAAGCCGAATCATAGTGATCAAAAACGGGTAAAAGAAATTCATTTAGAGATGCTCTAAGTGCTCTAAGTGCTAATGCATTGGCCTTCTTATGCTTGCTACTATTTGGGAGGGATTCTATTGTAATGGCTTGATAAACTAGATGACCTAGTGTTTTTAAATGCCTAGTCATGTCCACCTTCCAAGTATCAAGTCTAAAATGGTCAAACATAGGAGGGCTAGCCATGAGTGCAAACTAGTATGAGTGCAAATGAAAATGCAAGTGAAGATTAGCAAACCAAGATCACTCCTAGGTGGTTAAACCTAAATATCAGGAGCACTAGCTCTGATACCAATTGAAAACTCACCTAGAGGGGGGGTGAATAGGTGACAATGCTAATCTATGAACTAAATGCGGAATTAAAAAAAAACTTAATGCAAATTACACTCAAGTGCTATCAACAAGTGATGCACACAACCAAGCCAAGCAAATATGAATGAGCAATGTAAATAAGTGCAAGGCACAAAGTAAGAGAGAGTAGAGAGAGAGCCAATGGATCAAGCGCAAACACAAAGATATGTTATCGAGGTTCGAGCACCCAGCTCTACATCCCCGCCTTCGACACACGAAGGATTTCCACTAGCTCGTCCACCTAGGACCCTTTACAAGGAGTACCCAACACTCCTCTCTTTACAACCTCCTCCCTGAGGCAAACTCCAACAATCACAACCTCCTCCTTGAGGCAAATTTTCAAACCAATACAACAAACTCCAATCACCAACCAATACAAGGATCACCTCTCAACTAGAGGGATACAACCCAAAGCACAAAGTTAAGAAAAGATTGGGTTACAACTTGGTGGTCACAACAACAACCACAAACAACTTCTTCTTCCACACAAATAACCTATAGATATAGATAGTAGATTTTTAGCTCAAGTGTGGAGAAAACCAAGGGATATGAAACCAGCAACTCAAAGAAAAACCTTGGGAAACAAATGAAATCAAGATATAGAAGTTCAAACAAAATCTTTTCCCAAAATCCCTTTTCTTTGGTTTTTCAAACCCTAATCAAAAACACAAAAGATTGTTCACTTTGAATGCAAAAACCTATTTTTTTTCTTGCAGCAAAAACACCAGAGAGATAGAAAATTTTAGCCCAAAAATTCTTAGAGAAAAACTCTCTCAAATGGGGTATTTATAGGCAATTTAGAAAACTAGCCGTTTACAGAATATTTGCCAGATTTACCCTGCCGGTCGACCGGCCCGGTCGACCGCCCAACGGTCCAATTCTGAACCGTTGTGGCTACCGGTCGACCGCCTCGGTCGACCGAGAATTCCTGAGAGCCAACAGCTCTCCGTCGGTCGACCGCTTCGGTCGACCGGATACAGAGTCAGCCAGCATGCACGTATCCGTGCACGTCGGTCGACCGGAACGGTCGACTGGCTTCTTTGGTGCGGTCGACCGTACCAGTCGACCGCCAAGCCTGGCAGACAAAAGTCAGGTCTGAAATCTGAGGAAAATTAATGTCAAATAAATTCTTATAAATTACTAAAAATCCCCAAAATAGTTTTAGCATTTTGCATTGATATATAAACATGTGATAAAAGTTTTGACTCAAATATCAAGCAATTAAAACTATTTTTGTATCTTATCATATTTATCAAAAATCAAAACTTGTATTTTCTAAAACTCGGATTTTGAATAGAAAATACACATTGTCCAAAACCTATCTGAAATACAAGAATATGATATTTAAACATTTTGAAACATATTGTATATGAATAGAAATTCAATATACAAGAAACATATATATATATATATATATCATGATTTTTGTCATTAAGTCCAAAAATATGTTTTGTTGTAAATACCAAAACATAAAACTCATGAAATAGGTATATCAAAGTAAGTTTGTCTAAGAGTTGAAGCATGCATGTATATAGAACAAATCTAATATACATTAAACCATGTAAACTTGTTTTGATATAATGTCTATTCATGCAAACCAAAATCGGTTAAACCTAAAACCGAAAAACCAAAAACCAATAATCAAAACATGAGACGTGTGTGTTGTGAACTTGAGCTTATCATACTATTCTAATCTTTACAATTTGGGATCTAAACTCAAACTAAAACTATGGATACCTAAGTCTTCTTGTAGAGCGCAATCTCCAAGTCTTCTTGTAGAGCGCAATCTCCAAGTAGGCTTGATCCAAAGCTCCTTGATTCACCGAGCAAGTGCTATATATGATCTTTGACGCTCGGGCTCTTGAATCAACATGTGAAAGATGTGTGGAAGCTTTCACCAACTAATATCTTGATTAAAGATCTGAAACTAAAATCACAAGATTATTAGTACACATAACTACATGAGTTAATCATCATCAAAACTAGAGTGAAAGGCCTTTGGGCCAACACAAAGAGTGCAGCTAAGAAATTGGACTCATCCATAGCGGAACAATGAAGATGGAGCGAAATCCCAAAGACTTTTATATTTAAACCAAAATGATAAAAGTAATACAAACACTCATGATGAATAGAGTGCTCTCTTCTTTACAAAAACAAAAAGGGAGAGAGAGAAGAAAGAGAAGGCTAATAATCTTGATTAGCCAAAGAACGGATTTGTTCTCGGAGGCGATGTATCTCGTGCTGACGTGCTTTCTCAGCCTCCATGAGAGCCTGGACCCGCAGCTCCTCCTCGGACAAAAATCTCCTCGCAACCAGTTGCGTTCGTAGGGATTCCAACTTGGAGGAATGAGCAGAGAGGTTTTCTTCAACTTGCGTCTTGGCAGCTTCCAGCTCTTCCAGCTTCTTCCTGGCAGTAGCAAGCTTATGCTCGTTGATTGCAATCAAGGCCTCTGCCTTGGCTATGGTGGCCCGAGCACTGATAATAACCTGCTCCGCACTCTGCATGACGAGTTCAGATTCCCTTGAATCGCCGGTCAGCCTTTGATGGTCCGCCTGAAAATGTTGGAGATGATGGGTCTCTTCAGCTATCCTTTCCTCCATCTCCTTTCGCTCTTATTCTTGAGCAGCCAGAAGCCTATTCAGGGTCGCCTGAGCCTCATGAAATGAGCCGGCGTCTTCCAAAGACTTAAGCTCTTTCAGATCACTCCCCAACTGCTCCACCAGCAGCAGACACGCCCTAGCTTGTGAAGGACCTCCGGTATGACCAATGTTCTCGATCAAATTCTCAAGAAGCATTCGGGCAAATTCGAAAGAACTGCCCCCGGAGAGGATGAGATCAATACACGATCGCATGGAAGCAAAGAACTGCTGCACCATTTGACGTGTCAGTTCTTCCATAATGTCACCGGGCCGAGGAGAATTCCGCTGATGTGCTCCCAGATCCCCTTCTGTCACATGGCGAGGAATGGGATCAACTCGTCCCGTACAGAAGTAGTGGCAACAATTGACGCGGTAGAAGCTGAGATGGTCACCGCCACTTCTGGCGCAGTTACGACTGTCGTAGCGGCCTCCATAGCGATTGAAGTTGCAGCGAACTTGGCTTCTTCAGAACTCTTGGTCGGGGGTTGAATTGTATTGCCTGCTGGCTCGACGCTGGCTGCCCCTGCTGAGTCGACGCTGATAGCTAAGCCTTCTGCCTGAGCTTCCTCAGTACTCTCTGCAGATCACCAAAACGTCAGTCATGACAATAAAAGAAAAATATTCAAAACATCAATATTTCCTTACCAAGCTGAGGGTCCGAAGACGACAAATCCCTGGGCAAATCTTGTAAGGTTGAGGTCTCCCCGACCTCAATAATTGTCCTCTCTTGAGGCATCTCAGCAGCAGCCTCAACACCCTCCTGCTGGGCCAGCTCCTGTATCATCTCCTCGATATGGGAGGAAGTCGCAGTCTCGCTGTCCGCGACCAACCCTGCAGCATAAAGGAAAAATGTCAGAACCTGTTCCCTAGTTAAAAAGGGAAATCGGGTCAACAAGACGATAAGAGTACCTTCAGCAGGAGCAGTTGCCGCTTGTGATCACGCCGTCACCGGATCACACCCGTATATTTCTTCCTCCAAGATATGTGAGAATTTGCTCGGATCTAGAAGAGCGGGTTCATCGCCAAAATCGACTTCATCGCCTGAATCATATTCGTCCTCTCCGGATGATGAAGACGATAGTTCAACGCGAGAAGCCTCGGCAATTGAGGTCTTGCCACCAAATACCCCAGTAGTAGGGCTGGGGTCAACTACTCGCGAGCTAGAGATTAATACACCAGGAGACCCAGGCTGTTGTGCCTCATCTCTCCTTTCATGAGCCGAAGAAGACCCTGGTTGAGTTGAGACCCCTGGAATCTCAACATCATCCCTGCCCATCAGGGCAACCTCGAGCTGCTCGGCCTCATCAGTTGTGATGGGTTCATCAGCAAGTTCCCCTTCTTCTAAAATTATGGGGCCCCTGCTGCGCAATCCACGAGAACGAACAAGGGGGCGTCATCTTCCTCCTCCTCTTCTTCCCTCTGCTCTTCAACGCCGGAAGGGACGGCCTCTTCAGCCGCCAAGTCTTTCCTGGCCTTTTTTCGGGGCAGGCTCAGCCGTGGAAGTAGAGGAAGGCTCAGCTTGGAGAGTAACGCCATGAGGACGTTTAGGCACGCCTGTCGATGCCTTCTGGCAGGCTGCTCCCTAAGTGTTGCTGCTCTCGGCTCCCCCCGTGTCTCCCCTCTGGCCTCCCTTTGAGCCGCTTGATATTCATCGAGGCCTCGCGAGCGCTTATTGGACGCCACCTTCCTCTTCATAAGACGCATTAATGCTCTTAATACATGAGCACTCTGTTGAATAGCCAGGCGTCTTGCTAGCCTGGAGGTACCAGATGCAGAAGCTAAGGCTTGCGTAGCAGTTTGGCGTCTTATGAGGTAAGCGAAAAAGAGCCTGTGTCCCCCCAGCCACGCTGTAATACCAAGCCCGAGCACCTTCAAACAGATTTCCACTGAAGGCAAGCTGAGCGTTAGGGTTACCGACGTATAGTTGGTCATAGCCGAACTGTCGGGCAAAACGATTTGGCATATAAGGCTCGATCGTGCACGAGTTCCCTTGCCGAAAGAGCAGATACCCGGGCCGGATATTGATAAGCCACCAGAAGACTCCCGATGGCAGCCTTGTGAAGTCGTCCGGACCCACAATGTCGGCAAACTTATCCCCATAAGCAGCACCGTTAATCTCAGGGAAGCAGAGTTTGAGATGGTAATTTGAAGCGTTCAAGATGCACTTTCGAACGTAGAACATATAGTTGTTGGACCAACTCGAGCTCTCCAACCGCTGCACAAAGGGGACAAATCCCTCTGACTGAGACACTGGCGTCATCAGCGAGGAGCAGTGCATCACGTACCAAGCCATTAAGTACGTGTAGGGAAGCTCGATCCGAGGGTTAGGGTCTTCACTCTCGGCCTTCCCTCTGAATCGACCTCCGGTTTACCTTGGGAGTCGACGATGGCCTCCACCCTGCACAGGCTCTGAGTCAGGGCCCGCAACCCGCTTTGGATACCGGCCACCATTGCCGGAAGGAGAGCTATGGACCTACCATAGGCCAGCAGCACCGCCGGATACACCACGTCGGCAATAATCACCACATGCGGCAGTGTAGGCACTACACAGCGTTTCAACCACAACATGAGGAAACCCGCCAGCAGTGCCCGGTTAGAAATGGGGACCCGGGCTTGATGATGGAAACTTTCGAAAATCGTGTCAGGTTTGAAAGTGTCTTCGTTCGACTCTGTGGTATAAGAACTCACAGAGGCGTCGATTCTCTCGGCGATTTCTTCGTTAGAGCTGGGAGCCAGACTGGTCACTGAGTGGTCTTTCTCGGTGATACCATTAAAAAAGTAGCTCGCCCAAGACAGCTGCTTAACTCCCCTAGTCCTCTAGGAGGTTATTTGTCCGCAGATGTGGAAATGACATAGCACCTCCCAGTAGGTCTCATATACACGAGGGCACTCTTTCTTCAAGAGATGAAGCTCCTCAGAGGTGGGGACGTATTCCTCATAAGGAGCATCTCCCATTACCAGCCCCGAGACTTCATATAATTCATGCAGGGCAAGCCCCATTTCTCCAACCGGGGTGAAGAACGTCCCCGTCGAAGGGTCGTAGTGCTCCAGGATCCCAAAGAAATTTTGGGAATTCTGTGGGATGCCATATTGCACAGCCCTGACCGCTTGGTACAGTCCCACCTGGTCCAACAGACCTCCAAGTTCAGCGAGGACAAAGCTCACCATCTTGCCCCACCAGTACTTGTCAGTGGAATGAACCCACCCGAGGCGGAAGTCAGTGGGAAAATCACCCCCTACCTTCATGAATTGATTAATAAAGGTAGTGCTGAGCTGAGCGGTTTCCCCTACTGGATAATCGGACCTGAATAATCCAGGAAACAAACCAAAGATCTCCCTCCCGTGTCCACCCGAGTGCACCTTCCTGGCACCCAGTATGCCAAGAGAGACACTGGAACAGATCGGGCAAGATCCCATTCCATTGCCCGAGGGACAGACATGTGCTGAAGGTAGGATAGGGGATACATTCTCTCCATATTTGGAAGAAAGAATTTCCTATCCCCTATCTGGCGGAGCCACTTGTAATCGCCATCATGCAAGACGTAACCACCCTCGCCAATATTGTCCCCAAAGAAGAAGACGGGTTTCTTCAATGGAATGCGCGAATCCGTCTTAAACTCTGTGTCAGTCATAAGTTCCCGGAATGTCGCCATGTCAACCTTCGAGAGCCTCTCCCTTCGCTCCCTCGGCTTGTCGGCGGTCACAGGAGCAGTCCTTTGCAACACGAAGGTTAAGTTGCGATCAGCACCACCTACGTGCCCGAAGTGACACTTCTTGGAGAGAGGATCGGCGGAATATCGCACTGCAAAAAGAAAACGACATTTGATCAGAAATCTGAAGGGAAATGATTAAGCGTCCACAACTCAAACGCAGAAGTAAACTCAGACGCGGAAATCATCAAAATCCGCATCTAGACCCAAAAATCGCGAGGCTAGCATGGAGCCCGCGTTTTGAAAATCCAAGACTTATGAAAAATCTCTAAGTACTTGGACTCAGACGCAAGATTCATGAGGACCAGTGTCTGATTTCACAAGACGCAAAGTCATAAGAAATCTGCGTCCGAATCTTTCATACTTAGAAATATTCTAAGTGTTGAATTCGAAACGCAAGGCTTACTGGGCCCTGTATTCAACAAGCAGACGCAGATTCGAGCAGATAAAAGCAGCAAGGGTCATCAAACCTGCGCCTTGTCTATCGACTCAAGGGCCGCGTCTGAAGATCAAACATGGGCTCGAGCCCGCGTTGGCGGGTCAATTTTAAAAGAGGAGTCCAAGAGTTCAAAGAACTCTATAAACCCTTTTAATGGTGGAAATCAAGTTCGATGACTTTATACCTGAAATAGGGGCTTCCTGCATGGAGGAACCGCCCCTTTGAGTCTCAGCGACGACCGCCTGTGAAGATGAAGCAGTTTGCTTGGCCTTTGGTGCCATTGCGAATCAAAGATCCGGTGTTAAATGAAGTAAAGAGAACAAAGGAAGTTCCTTTCTCAAAACCTTAACAGATACACACGAAGACGAAGGAGAGTCTAATGATGACTCTTGAAAGACTGTTGCCTTTTATAGCCACGATGATTCGCAAAGATACGCGGCGCTTGGCTCGACGCCTAATCACTGCCTGACGCGTGGACAGCGCTTTAAATGCAGCGTGAAGTTCGCACGCCAAAAAGTAGGTGTCCCCTCAATTCTACGGGACACGTGGCAGCGTACTCATGACACGGATTCGCATCCAAGAGTCGCGTCTTCATCTCTAAAGATGCGTCCCTTTGATGGACGCACCCTTTCAACTCGGCCAAAGTCGCGTCTGCCTCATGGAGTAACAGTCGCGTTGTCATCCCTAAAGCAGTATCACCCCTGCGTCCACAGAACTGGCGTGTAGTCCTTGCTTCTGCAATTCAGTTCAAAAGCACACTGGCACAAGCAGACGATTGCCCACCTCTGGTTTAAAATACACCAACGACAAACTTAAAGCATCGGGGAGGTTTAGACTGTGTATCTAGACACTCCACGCGATCAGTTTTGGCGGCTTCAAAGAGTTCTACAGTACACTCACGAAGACCATAGTCCAGACAAGATCAAGCTCAGAGCATTGTCAGTCAACCACGAGAAGGGCAAATTCAGCTAAAGTCCAAAGTATTTCGAAATCTGTCCCAGCCAACCGCGGAATATCGAAAACTTTAGAGGGGGTTCTGTAGGCTGTCTAAAAATCATTAAAGACAAGTCATCAAAGGCAGAGTCCCAAACTCCAGACGCAGGGCTAGTCTCAGCCAACACTGTCGCACCAAGGCGCGAGGGTCGAAACCCGCGTCTCAGCAGCACCAAGGCGCGAGGGTCGAAACCCGCGTCTCAGCAGCACCAAGGCGCAAGGGTCGAAACCCGCGTCTCAGCAGGCACTGCAGCACAAGGCGCGTGGGTTGACACCCGCGTCTCAGTTGTAACCATCCCGGTTATAGGGTCAATCACGGCCCACATAACGGAAAAAGTTAACCCCCATTATGGAGTATTTTTAGGAGGCACGTTCGCTCCTGAAACCTCTATAAATAGCCCCGTTGCTATGGAGAAGGGGTCGGATTTTGGAGGAGAAAAAGAGAAAAAGAGAGTCTAACTCCTCAGCTAACTCGCTGCATACAAGTTAGTCTTTGCCTACAATCTCTCGGTCGACAGAGCTGTGTTACTCCATCCACCATCCGAAGAGAAGGTCCCCGAAGTTATTGACGTTCACACCGGTCAACAGAAAATAAGATTCACTTTCCACCGCCACTTGAAGAACCCAGCACTAAACAAAGGGAAGATCCAAGACTCAATATCTTCCCTCCCTTGTAGTCGGAGCATTAGTCCGTTGTAATCTTTCAGTTGATTCAAGGAAATTTTATGCGAACCATTCTCCATACCAAACAACAATGTTTGGCGTTTGAAACTTTGGAGAGGTCAAGGTATTCCACACTTCAAAGGCGGAATCACAATGAGAAATCATAGAAACATATTCTTTACTTAGAGTGCTCCTAAGTGCCTCTAAGGCTTGTGCATTGGCCTCTATATACTTGTCATTACCAAGATAAGATTTCTTGACAGTGGCAGGATAAACATGCATTCCTAGGGTTTTTAGGTACATACTCATCTTAATCTTTCATACATTGATGTTAGAAACAACAAACCTAAGAGGGGTCATGAAGTTCATGAGTGTAAACTATATATGTGCAAATGCAATATTAGATTAGCTAACCAAGATCTCACTCCTAGGTGGTTAAACCTAATATCAGGAGCGTAGGTTCTGATACCAATTGAAAGTACACCTAAAGGGGTTGAATAGGTGTAAGGCTAATCTAATGACAAATGATGCAGAATTAAAAACAAATTGCAACACACTTAGTGTAACAAAAGAGTGTAGCCGAATTCCCCGTGAAGGGCTCTGGACTATCTCCTCTAAATTCCTCTAAATAAGAGTTAGGTGCTATATGAAGCTCTCTTGGTTTGACACAAGTATGGCACACAATCAAAACCAAGCATATATATGATATGAACAATATGATGCAATGCACAATATAAGTGAGAGAGTTTAGAGATAGTGGATCAAACGCAAACACCAAGATATATTTCGAGGTTCTAGCCACTGCTCTACATCCCCGCCTTCACACAGAAGGATTTCCACTATAACGTCCACACAGGACTTCCAACATAGGGAACCTTCACTGAGGATTTGGGTAATACAACTTTAGAGTACACAACTCCTCTCTCAACTAACAACAACCTCTACATAAGAGGCAAGGCATAACAACTATCACCTTTACACTTAGAGGGATGGGCACTTAGCCAAAATAAGATCAACCTCACACAAGAGGGATAAGGCTCAAAGCCAACACTCCAACAATCACAATCACCTCTACACTTATAAGGATACCAACCAAACTAAACTCCTTCACAATCACCTATATACTTAGAGGGATATCAACACAACCTCCACACTCACCTCTACACAAGAGGGAACTCAAATAAAAAAAAGGTTTACAACTCTTGGTGATCATAAAGACCACAAACCAATTTTCTCACTAAAAACAAAATCCTAACAGATAGGATAGTTATGATAGCTCAAGTGTGAGAATATAAAGAGTTTAGAAATCAAAACACAAAGAAAAACTCTTGGGAAAAACTCTAAATTGAAATATAAATGAAGATCAAAACAACTCCCAAAGGCTTCTCTTGTTCTTTGATTTTTTCAACCCTTTAAAACAAATAAAGATAGATTTTTTGAACCCAAAAACTCTTTTAAAATTTGTTGCTAAAACACTTAAGAAGATGAGAATTTTTACTCTTGAAAAACTTGTTCAAAACAGCCAAAGAAGTGGGTATTTATAACCTAAAAATAAATCTGCCCGTTGGCACAGGAAATGGCAGTTTTGTCCTTCTGGTCGACCGCCCAGTCGACCGGCCAACGGTGATTTTTCTGACCATTGTGCCAGTGGTCGACCGCCCGGTCGAACGGCCAAAGCCAACGGTCGACCGGCCCCCACCCGAGAGGGGTGCTTTCAGTCGGTCAGCCGCCCGGTTGACCGGCCGAAGAGGCTAGCCATGTGCACGTCCTTGTGCACATGTCGACCGTCCGGTCGACCGCCATAGCAAACTGGCAGGGATTAAAGGATTTAAAAACTTATCTTTTTATTACCAATTAAATCCCATAAAATCACATAAATTCTACAAAAATAAGTTCTTGTAACATCTTTGAAATACAAACATGTGTGACTAAATTCAACACATATTATAAACAATTTGAACCATTTTTGTGATATTGAAATTTGCCTTAAATACAAAATCCGTATTTTTCAAAACTTGAATTTTTGAAATGAAAAACCGTTTTCTCCAAAACTTGTCTAGAAAAAAAAACATGATATTGAAACAACTTTGAAGCATATTGCATATGGATAGAATCCAATATACATGAAAGATATTATATCTATGTTTTTGGCATGAAATCCAATAACGGTTAAAACTGAAAATCAAAAACTAATAAACTTTAACTTGTGTGTTTATGTGACCTTGAGCATATCAACACTATCTAATTTTTACACAAAATCTAAACAATCTAAACCAAACAAACCGAGGTCTTCTTATAGAACTCCTTCTCCAAGTCGACTAGATCCAACACGATCCAACGAGCTTGATTCTAACCGAGTACTAGATGCGATCTTGACGCTCGAGCTCTGAATCTACATATGAAAGCTCTAAAACTCCTTTGTTGAAGCTAATCACCTACTAATAACTTCATCGAACATCTGAAACTAAATATCACAAGATTATTAGTAAAATATAATCACATGAGTTAATTATCATCAAAACTAGAGTGATGGGCCTCTGGGCCAACAGACTCCCCAAAAAAAAGGGCCCAACGGTTAGATTTATAGCCATTGGGCCGGGCCGGGCCCACACCCGGGCCGCGGGCCAGGGTTTTCGAACCCGAGCACGCCCCGGGTTTGGGGCCGGGTCCATGCGGGTCCCTCGGGCAGACCCGGCTCGTTTGAACCCCTAACATTGACGATACCCCATAATAATACATACACAAAAAAGAATTGCATGATGACCCCCTGCTGACATTATTATGCAAAGTCCTGACCCCGTGGGTATAGTGGCATTTGGATAATTTTTCAGGAGAAAATGATTAATTATCTTTCTGGTGAGACACTAACTCACTAAATACCAGAAACATATATAAATATAGCACAAAGGAGTGCACGTATTTTCTCAAACTAATTAGAAGAAGCAATTAAAAAAAACTAATTATTCAAGTTTTTGATAAGATTCCACCCCGCCGGCGGATTCACTCCACACAACATCTGGAAATTTGAGCTCTATCTAAGGTAATTTAGTTAGTCATACTTAATTAATTACCAATTTAATTTATGTAAGACAAATTCAGATGCAGTAGTTTCTCTTATAATTTAATTTGATCAGGATTGTATTGGCGCCATTGACGAGATCAAGATCTTATGGGAATGTCCCTCAGCCTCATGCCATTCTCTACCCTCTCTCAGAGGACAACTAATGGAGGCAAACTGAAACCACCTTAGTCTCTGATACTGCTCAAGGGTAAGTATAGCCAACTGATATTTCTAATTTCAATCTCATTTAGATTGCAAACTAACATCTTAATACAAACAGTTTTTCTTAATTTCTCTTAATATGTTCAATTTATTGATTACGTATCCTAAGAATCCAGGCGTTTGGACAAAAGAGCAGTTGGAGGCCTGGAAGCCAATTGTGAAAGCAGTGCATGATAATGGTGGCATCTTCTTCTGGCAGCTCTGATACGTAGGAAGAGTCTCAGATTACAGTAATAGAGAGCCGCTGAAGATAAAGTTACTTAGAGAAGAGGATTATGTGAAATTTGGGGGAGACGTGAGTTGTGTGTGTAATGAGAGAGATAGACTTGCGTCCAGATTCGAGGCCGAATCCTTCCCATTCAAATTCAATCTTCCGACATTCGAATACAAGATCCACTCCGTTGAAGTTGATTCATATTATTTCAAATATCTAAATTAAAATTCAAGTGTTTTTATTACTTTTTTCTCATTCATCAACTAGGGAAAAAACGGACAGCCTAAATAGTGAGTTGGTTAGTTTAACAGTGTAGATCATTTGAAACCTAACAAAAATTGGTTTGTAGGGGTTTTTAAAAGTTTAGATCATAATGAAATTGCCGGATTGAGAATTTGTATGTTTAAAGACATAGATCTAACCAACTCACTACTTTCGGCCGTCTATTTTGCATCGCTTGATGGATGGGCAAAAGGTATTAAAAACTCTTGATTTTTGATTTATAGATACTTGAAATAATATAGATCAACTTCAATAGAGTGAATCTTGTATTCGAATGTCGGAGGGTTGAATTTGAGTTGGGAAGGTTTCGGTCTCAAATCCTTTGGAAGGACACAAGTGTACTCTCTCTCTCTCGATATATATATATATATATATATATATATATATATATATATATATATATATATATATATATATAGAGAGAGAGAGAGAGAGAGAGAGAGAAATGCATATCAGCCGACGGCTGAGAGACTCTCTCAGCCTGCGGTGACGTGGCACATAATTCGACAATCTAAAATAACGTCCCGCTTTTAAAAATAATTGAAATTACTAAAAGCCCCTATCGTTTGTCCTTTTCTTGGGATGATGTATTAGTTTATATTCATTATTATTTTTTCTCCTCTTTTATATGTCTACCTCTCTGTGTCTTCTCACGCTGTCAGATGTAGATTTTTGACTTATAAAGAATATCGTTCTAAAAAAGCGAGAGCGGGATCAGATATTAGTTTTTAGTCGCAGACCTAGATCTCCAGCAACTATTTTGACAAGTTCATATTCTCTTGGGATGTCAGCTTCAATATTTTTCATCGTGATTTTTCTCTTCTTCTTCCAAAGTAAGGCCTATCTGAAATATTTCATCATCAGAAATATTGACCATTCGATTTAAAATTTGAAAGACAAGTAAAATACACATAAATATATAACCAATCTGGCAGAGATGTGTCACATTCATAATAATAAATTGTCAGATAAAATTGAATTCTGTGACCATAGTCGCAGTATGAAATTTCATCTTCAAACCATTTGTTTTACAAGACATCGACCAAAGTCGCAGTCCAATTAAAAGTTATTAATAAAAAGACTGCGATCTTGGTCGCAAAAATGGAAAAATAAGTTAAAAAAGACTGCTATTACATAAGACTGCGACCAATGTCGCAGTCTTCAGTCGCAGTCTTCTAATCATCTTAATTACTTAACTTTCGAGACATTGTTCCCTGCTTCAATTGACTATGCCTCTTGTTTCATAAGAATACGACCATGGTCGCAGTATCCTTTGGTATTTACTTAATAAAAAATACTATGACTAAGGTCGCATTGTTATAAAACAAAACATTCTCAAAGAGACTGTTGTTATATAAGATTGCGACCGAAGTCGCAATCTTCTAATCATCTTAATTAATTAACTTACGAGATTATTGTCACTGCTTCCATTGACTGCGACTCTTATCTCATAAGACTCTTGTTTCATCAGAATGCGACCATGGTCGCAGTATCCTATTTAGATTACTTAATAAAAAAATACTATGACCAAGGTCGCATGTTATCAAACAAAACATTCTCAAAGAGACTGCTGTTACATAAGACTACGACTGAAGTCGCAATCTTCTAATCATCTTAATTAATTAACTTACGAGATTATTGTCACTGCTTCCATTGACTGCGACTCTTATTTCATAAGACTGCGATCACGGTCACAGTATCATATTTAGCTTAGGAAGGTCAAAAACATACTGCGACCCTAATGGAAAAAATAAAAAAGGCTACAACACTGTGACCAAAAGTCGCAATGTAAAACAAAAATAAATCTAAAAAGTGAAAATAATTTTAAAAATTAAATCCAAAATTTTTCTTTTTAGAAATTGCGACTTCTATTACAGTTTCAGAAAACAAAAAAAAACTGTTTCAAGTCGCGGTAATAGATTTTTATTGTGATTAAAACATCTTTTCAAAAAAAACTTGAACATAAGTGCGACCATGATTGCATTCTTTTAAAATAAATTATTTTTCTAAAATTTAGTTATCAAGGCCTGTAATTTTTTTGTTTGAAAAAACTCAAATTTTCCGATCTGTAATTTTTTTAGTGGAGGAACAGTTGTAGCAGGCTAAAAGTGAAACTGAGGGTATTTCAGTCATTGGGCAACGAAATGTGATTGAGGGTCTCCTTTTACCACCTAAATTTTTGACTTCTCTGCGGCTAATATGAAGCCACGTCATGCCGGCTGAGAAACTCTCTCAGCTGGCGGCTGAGGTACAGTAACCCCATATATATATATATATATATATATATATATATATATATATATATATATATATATATATATATATATGTATGTATGTATGTATGTACATCAGCCGACAGCTAAGAGTCTCTCTCAGCCTGCGGTGACATGACACAATATTTACCACACTAATAAGTTGCGGCCCGCTTATTGATATAAGTTAAATTACTAAATGTCCCTCGGTAAAAGGTACTTGTCCCGCTATTGATTATTATTATTTTCCCCCTATATCTTTTACCTCTCGTTGTCAGATTTAGGGTTTGCTTTTCCTGCCATAAAGTTTTTTCTGAAAATAGCGATTTTCAGATTAGGTTTTTCTCCTTTTTTATTTTAATGTCGGCGTCGGAGCAGTCCACTTCCTCTGCCAATTCTGGTCGCAGTCGTAAGCGATCTCTATCTCCCGATCTAAATATGGGGCATATATCATCTGGTTCAACTTTCTCTTATAATATTGAAAGTATTGAAGGGTTGAGATCTTTGCATGTTGATCAAGAGGCTATTATTTTATCAATTTTTCCCCGCAATTTCTTAAATGTAGAAGATTTTTTTGTGTAGAGTATATGGAATTGCGACCTAGATTTCGTTTTACAGAACAATATAATCACTTATTCTAAAGTCTTTTTTTTCCAGAAAGAATTTCATAGTTTTGTTAAATGCGATCTCAGTTGCACCTATTTAATTTAATACACTAAAATTTATGAACAGTGACCGCTAATTTAATATACTAAATTTTACTAACTCCGACCACGGTCACAGTTTGTATTAAAAATATTTTTCCGGTTGTTAAAGCTAGCTTTATAACTGCGACCTTAGTCGCAGCCCTATATTTTAAAGTTCTGACACGTGTCCATGTCAACTATATCTATCTTATACACTAAATTTTAAGAACTGTGACTTAAGGTCGCAGTATATACTAATGAGAGAGTTGTACAGTTATTATTTATATTTTTAAAAATCTGGACATACGGAAAACTGCGACTACGGTCGCAGTCTATTATTCAGAAGTTACAGATTTCTTTACATCTGCGACCTTGGTCGCAGTTTTCGTTATTACAGTTCAGATATGTGATATTCAATTATTTGTTTTTATTTAGTTCAGCAATTTGTTTTGTAGGATTTGAATTCACATGAAGAAATGTCTGGAAGCTCAAATCTGTTTTTAGGGAAACAGTTTTTCATGGATGATGAAGCATACAACTTTCACAATTCTTATGCAAGGAACAGTGGTTTTAGCGTGAAAAAAAAAAAGAATAGATAAGTCACGGAGGCCTCCTCATGAGTTATTTGTAGAAAATTTTGTTGCAATATGGAGGGTGTGAAGAAGTTGTGTGACAAAAGACAAGATGGGCTTACAGTTTACCGTCGAATCAACACTAGAGTAGCGTGTCCTACTGAGATGCATGCACATCTTTATTTTTTACTTGATAGAAGATTTTGAGTTGTCACCAAGTTTGTTGATTCTCATTCACATGAATTATCAAGTCCGGATAAGGTCCATCACTATTACTCTCACCAGACACATCGATCAAAGATTAGCAGAAGCATTATGAGCAATTTGGTTGATGTAAGAATTCGCCCTTTAAATATTTTCCGTGTTGTTAATGTAATGAATCACGAAGAAGGTTGTGAAGAAGTAAGCCCGTAACAAGTTATTGATTTTACTCGTCACCATAGAAGTAATGTTGGCCATGAGTTTATTTCGATTATCAAATATTTTCAAGAAAAAGTCGAGTCCGATCCAGATTTTTTCTTTGCCAGTGAAGTTGACAATGCGGGCACACTTAGAAGCATTTTTGGGGCTGATGGAAGAGTAATTTTCTCGTATCTGAGTTTTTATGATGTGATTGTTTTGACACAACATACAAGACAAATCACTTGAACCTGCCATTTGCTCCATTCACTGGAGTGAATCATCATCGGCAGTCAATTTTATTTGGCTGTGCATTGCTTGCAGATGAGCAGAGGGATACATTTTTGTACCTATTCAATAAATGATTTAAATGCATGCACGGAGTTGCACAAAAGGTGATTATTACTGATCAGGATACCCAGATCGGTGATGCCATCAAGATGGCTTTTCTAACTACTCGGCACCGGTATTGTTTTTGGCATGTACGAAAATATATTACCGAGCAACAGATCCCGATGACGAACAAGTATGGGGAAGATTTTGTCTCTAATTTTCATCTTTGGTACACCTCCCGTGATATAAGCACATGCGAGAAACGATGGAGACTGATGAATGGAAAATATCATTTAGAAGAAGAAGAAACAGTTGGTTGTTAAAGATGTACAGATTGCGTGGACATTAGGTTAATGCATATCTCAAGGATATATTCTGTGCTGGGATGACAACCAGTCAGAGGTCTGAGTGTATTACTTCCTTCTTTGATGGTTTTGTGAATGCAAACACGAAACTAGTTGAATTTGTCCATCAATATGATAAAGCTGTCGCTGCCCGTCGTAGTTCTGAATCTCAATAAGACTTTCGGGGTTGAATTCTGTACCCAATTGTACATCAAATTTATATGAGTACAGGTTTCAAAGTTGTATACACTGAAGATTTTTCAGTTGTTCTAAAAGGAATGGGCAGTTGTGATGACACTCTTTTCAAAAGAGCAGAAACACGATGGACCTGGAGCAAAATATTTGGTTGATAAATTTTCAGAATCAAAAGACACCTAAGAAAAGGTCAGTTATGAGAATTCTGATGAACTTGATGTCTCTTGTAGTTGCTCATTATTCGAAACAGAGGATATCCTTTGTAGACATATTCTGTGCGTGTTGTGGCGCAATCACGTTACACATATACCAGAATCCTATATATTACAGAGATGGAGGATGGATGCGCGTTACAAAAATGTTGCAATTGAAAATGGTATTAGGCCTTTTCCCATTCAAGGCACTCGAGGGATGGCTAGACTGTAGACACTTCGTTTCAAATTTAATGCAATTCTTGAAATGGTGGCCGATTCTGATATCCATCTTTCAAAGTTAGATGCTGTTTTGGATAGATTTGCTGAAGAAACCAGTAATGAACACAAAGCCACGTCAGTAAATTATCAATCATCACAGTTTAAAACAAATATTGGTTCCAGTGGATCCGTCGTTGTTCTGCGGGATGGTGAAGAATTGAATATACGCGATCCAATTGATCTTGTACCAACCAAGGGGAGGCCTAGAGGTGCATCCAGGCTTAAGTCTGGTTTTGAAAATTCTCTATCACAGAAGGAAGTGAAGCATCGAAAGTGTGAAAACTGTCAACAGCTGGGCCATTACAGGACTGGTTGTCCATTATCAGTATGAAATTAAACATATTATATAATTTAATTTAAAGTTTGATGTTTCAAATTCTTAACTTTCCTTTTTAATTACAGAGGAAGTAGTTTCATGTTGCGTCTACCTAGAACGAATAAAGTTTTATTTTTACATCTTCAGTCATCATCTGCGACCATGGTCGCATTGTTAAAGAACGAGGCATTTCAAATACTGCGACCTGGGTCGTAGTGTAATAACATTTTTTGACAGTTTTCAAGTGCTTCCCATCTACTGTTCTTTTGTCAGCAGTTGTACTTTAAAATTTCACTGCGACAATGTAACATGCATATATATTTTACTTTTTAGTTCATTGAACATAGACTGTGATCAGGGTCGCAGATCATATTTGACTATATTTGAGAGCGACTTTGGTCGCAAATATAAGAAGTGTATTTTCATATCTGCGACCGGAGTCGTAGATTTTCATTTCAGTGGAAAATTTTTGTTGCTTTTCAAGTGTCCCCCGTCTCTTGTTATTATGTTGTGTTTTAGTCACTAAATATAGACTGTGACCATGGTCGCATTTCATATTTGACTATTTGACATCGACTTCCTCGCAGTCTATAGCAGTTGCAGAAAGAGCAGTGTATTTTCATAACAGCGACCAGAGTCGCAGTTTAAATTTCACGATAAAGTTAGATTGTTTAATTGTCAACTTTGAATGAAATATTACATTAAGTTCTTTAATTATGTTACCAGTTTAATATGCTGAAATATGGTTAAAATTAAATTGTATATTTTGAAAATTGGACCCTTTCAATTTTACACTGCGACCTAGGTCGCAGTTTGGAATTTATTTATCTCAATCGCTGATTATGAATTTTTGTTATTGACTGCAACATTAGTCGCAGTGTATCCCCTTTTATTTAATTTTTAATATTTTTGTAACTTCGACATTGGATCACATTGTTGACATGTAAGTTCCACATAGCCTATTATAATTTGCCCCCGTATCTATGTTCCAACAACCATAAGAATTAAATTAGTAAAACAGTGCCACTAGTAAAACTAAAATTATAAAAAAAATTATAAATAACACAATTAACATTACAAAAAAGACTTAAATTTCTTAAAACAAAATACATATTTAAAAGTACTAATCTGGTCGTCCTCGTCATCACCATCATAATCAGATTCATCATCCATATTATGACAGTGTTCGTCTTCCGTATCGCTTTTCTCCTTTTCATCCTCATTACCGCCACTCTCCGGTTCGCTTTCTTCCTCTTCACAGCGATATTTCGTATCATCCATGAACTCTCAGAACGGGTCGTTTGTATCAAGCTCATCCTCTGATCCATAGCGAGGGAACGATTTGAAACTATACATCCAATAATCATTAGATGATTAGCTTCTTTCTGGTAAAGATGGTAGAGAAGACATTTCTGAATCTTTTTCCGAAAATTGAAAGAGACAAATTTTCAGAAATGTAATTTAGTTTGTTTGTTATCCTATAATGGACACCCTTTATATATAAATAATGCAGGAATTCCAAAAGGTTTATGCTCTCAAACGACGTGAACATGGCGTAAATTAATTTTCTGCCAATTTCTAAAAGTGTATACTATCCAGGTGACTGTTCAGCTTCCGAAAACAGGTAAAAAGTTAATATATTTTTACATGCAGTTACTTTTTACTTTGAATACGACAAAACTATTATTATTTTAGTTTCTTACGGTAGAAAAAGACAGGGAGGATCGTGTTTACTTTTCGTGAAATTAATTATTTTAATAAAATTTAAAACATATATCGTTATGTGTACAAAAACTTTGAGCAATGCGACCATGGTCGCAGTGCGATCTGAAATATTATTCATTAACTGCGATCGCGATCGCTGTCTCAATTACATTAATAAAATGGTAATAAATAGATAAATTTTTTACAGACGACATTATGCATATTGCGACCATTGTCGCATTATAAGGAGTAGATACAACTTCCCATATCATGACTGTGACTTTGATCGCAGTACAAATTCTGAAATCATTATTTGTTACTAATATCACTACGACCTAAGTAACATGCACTCTGATACAGCTATAGAATGGACATAAGGAAATCTCAGTGGATTGTATAACAAATGAATAAAAATGTATATAAATTACATATTGGCAAACTTCTAAAAATTTAAGGATACATTTATAATAAAAAAATGATGTATATGAATGAATTAATAATATTATAATTAAAAAATTAAGTAAATTTTCAATCTTCAAATACCATCCTTCTTATAAATTATGTTTCTTCATCCCAACTTTTCTCTCTGTCTGCGAGTAACTGAAAAACACCTAGAGGGGGGGTGAATAGGTGTAAGTGCTAATCTAGTGAACTAAATGCACTAAATGCGGAAGCTAATACAAATTTTGCAACACACTTAATACAACACACAAGTGTAGCCGAATTCCCCGTGAAGGGCTCTGGACTAACTCCTCTTGATTCCCCTTGAATGGGTTGAGGTGCTATGTGAAGCTCTTGTGGTTAAGTATAAGTGAGGCACACACACAATCAAGCCAAGCATATAAGGATGAGCAATATGAAAGATGCAAGGCAATACAAGCAAATAGATATGATATGGCAATATGAATTATGCTCAACACAAGCAAATATGATATGATGATATGAATGATACTTTGTACAAATAAATGAGAGAGAGAGAGAGAGAGTTGAGAGATATTGGATCAAACGCAAACACACGGATATGTTTCGAGGTTCGAGCCCCTAACTCTACATCCCCGCCTACACCACCGTGTAGGATTTCCAATCCACTATAGGAGTACCGAACTCCTCTCTCAATGCCACCGAGGCAATACAACCACAATCCACCTCTACCGAAGAGGGATAAGGCCCGTAGCCAATACAACTCAAACACAATCACCTCTACCGAAGAGGGATCCAAACACCAATACCACTCCGATCAACCTCTACCGAAGAGGGATACAACAAAAGCAAGGAGGGTTTATAACTTAGAGGCTTAACCTCAAACACTTCTCTTTTTCTCTCTTTTTCCACAAAACAAAAGATCCTAATAGAATAGGATAGGTGATAGCTCAAGTGTGGAAACTAGGTGTTTTTGGAAACAAGCAACAAAGAAAATACTTGGGAAAACTCTTGTAAAAGATAGAGAATGAAAACCAATACAAATATCCCAAATTCCTATTTTCTTTGATTTTTCAAAAACCCAAAACAATAAAGATGGAATCTTTTTGGCTCAAAAACTCTTTTGAAAACTTGTTTAAAAACTAAACAAACTTTGAAATTTTTCTTGTCAAAAGTCTTGTCAAAACAGCCCAAGAGATAGGGTATTTATACCTCCATCAGAAAACTAGCTGTTAGGCTGATGTGGCAGCCTGACAGGCTGACGGTTGATCGGCCCGGTCGATCGCCAACAGTCAGAATTATGACCGTTGGGCAACCACGGTCGACCGGCACGGTCGACCCAAACAAACAGAGAGCACTGCTCTCAGTCCCGGTCGACCGTCCGGGTCGACCGTCCCAGAGGTGCCAAACGTGCACAGATCTGTGCACGTCGGTCGACCGGCCCGGTCGACCGACTTCACCCAAGTCGACTAGGTCAGTTGACTTAGTCGACTGATTGAAGCCTGAAACAGAAATCTGGGTCAGAAAAACAGTTTAAAAATATTTTGATAAATCTTTTAAGTCTTCTAAAAATCCACAAAACTTGTGATAAAAATTTCAAGACATATATCAATCATATCAATTCATTTTTGAGTCTTGCAAATTTTATCAAAAACAAAACTTGTATTTTTATCAAACTTGATTTTTCCAAAGCATGAATAGGATAGTCAAAATAAGTTTGTCTAGCAAGTTTAAAGCATGTATGTATATCTAGAACATATCTAATATACATAGAAATAAAGTAAACTTGTTTTGATCTACTATTCATGAAAACCAAATCCGAAACATAAAAACGTGTGTGTTTGTGCACTTGAGCATATCAACTATACTAAGCTTTACAAATGGATCTAAAACACACTATCTAAATTATGGATACCTAAGTCTTCTTGATGATCTTCATCTTCAAGTTGACTTGCTCCAAAACTCCATCCATGGGCTAGGCAATGTGTGATCATGAAGTTTTGGCCCTGGAATCACTATGAAAAGCTTCTAAACTCTTTGTTGAAGCTAATCACCAACTAATATCTTGGTTAATGATCTGAAACTTAAACAACACAAGATTATTAGTAAACATAACTACATGAGTTAATCATCATCAAAACTAGGGTGGAAGGCCTTTGGGCCAACAATCTCCCCCTTTTTGATGATGACAAAACTCATGGAGTTATATATGCATGGATTAAAGTTAAGCTTCAAAGAAGCTCCCTCTTAACTCATGCATAAACAAATAATCAAAAGATATGCAATGAATGTACATAAACATGTATGCATCAACATGCATAAAACACATAAACATATTCTAGAAGCTCTAGATACCAATTAAATTAATAAAACATTAACAAAAATACTAGATGCTCTAGATACCAATAAAACTTAATATATGCAAAAACTTAAGTATGCATATATAAAAACCAAATTATTCTCCCCCTTTTTGTCAATCATCAACAAAGGGGTAAACAATCAAAACAATAAAAATGAGGGGTAATAATCTTTCTCCTCCCTTTTTGTCAATCAAAATAATAAAACAATGTTCTTCCCCTTTTGGTCTAAAACAAAAAACAAGGTCAATAAGGGGTGACTATAAACAACATGATATCAATAGATAAATATGTCAATGAAGCATCTTGATATCAATTGAAAATAAACAAAGATCAATAAATGTTATATGCTATATACATTCATGAAGGGGAAGACGCTAAGTTAGCTTCCCTACACATATGCATTACATGAAAGAGGGATGTTAAGCCCTAATTCACATAACACACATTATGTAATGCATAAGAGGAGATGTGAAGCCCCCCTACACACGTGTACCACATAAAGAAGAGATGTTAAGCTCTTCAATACAAGATACACTCATCATGAATCTATATGTAGAAGAGATGTTAAGCTCTCCTTGCATATAGTCAATACAAATCAAAACTTTTGTATTTTACTTTAAACAAAATTTATAGATACCAATTTAAAACACAAGACATCTTGATATCAAAAGAAGGTATTTTTCTTTTAAGAATATGATATCAATTTAAACCTTTTATTTATATATTTTTATCATAAAGCAAGGGAATGAAAGGCAAATACCAATTGAAATATGAAAAACGAATTTTCTCCCCCTTTATGAAATACCAACAAAAACTATGAATACTCTTATTTTAACAATCCTATGCATAGTTTTTTTTAAAAAAATAAGCTTGAATAAGGATACCAATTGAAAAATGAATCAATTGAAGTAATAGTTGAAACTCAAACTCTAGCATAAACAAAATTTGTGTGAAAAATTTATATCTTAAGAACAAATAAAACAAGTATATGTGTATGAAATAGAATGAGTACCAATCACCAATAGATGATACCAATTGAAAATATACATACACAATAAACATATGAGTATACACAAAGGATCAAAATTGATACCAATTGAAAGAGTTCAATGGTACCAATTGACATAACAATAAAAGCATGGTATAACTCATATAACTACCTCCCATCTCATGCACAAGTTTAAAATGATTTTCAATATAAACATACAAGGCATGGACTCCCATCCAACCTCCCGTAAAGGGTAGGGGTTTTCAAAAATAGGTTTGAAAATAGAGTATGTTTGAAAAACTCTACCAAAAGAAGAATACCGTAACTAATTAAATGGAAAAACTTTTAAACTAGTACGAAATCCTTCAAGCAAGGAATAAAACAAAATCATTTTTCATGAAACATGAAATCCACATGATAATCAACACTCTAAGCCAATTAAGCATAAATGTAACTCATGAAAACAAAACATGAGCAAAAAATAAATATGAGTGTACAAATAAAGTGTGAATATCATAATCATGAAAAATTTTCATTAAGCTCAATTATTCCTTAAACAAGAAAACACGAAAATCATTAAAACTTATTTAATCTTCAAGGTATATGTATGTCCTATACAAATTAAAGTGTACATACATATCCAAACATAACGAGTCCACAAAGATATATGCATTAAGGCACGTGGCTCAAAAGGATATTCATGTATATCTAATAATTTGGATAAAATGGACATATACATGAAGTTAAACGAATAAACACGAAGTCAAGAAAATCTTCACCAAAACAAATTTCATTCATGGTATATGTATGAATTGTCAACACAATAAGTATACATACATATCCCTAAACACAATTGAGTCCATATATAGATTGCATGAAAGGCAAATGACTCAAGAGGTATACATGTATATCTTAGAGTTTGGCAATAATACACATATACATGAAGTGAAAACTCACAATCATAAAACAAATCCAAAAATGGAATACAAGTTTGAAATGTATGAATCATCAAAACTAGACTATACTAGCACATCTAATGGGTTCAAATAAGCAATCAAGCCCAACATATATAGATTTATTTGTGGCCCACTATATGCACGAGTATATACCAAGTTTTAATGAAAACTAACATCTAAACATGTAATCAACACATGAAGCATAAAAACACGATAAAGATCAACATGATCAACATAAACATGATTATTATGAATATCCACATGTTATTAGATTTATGATGTACATGATAGCTAATCAAATATGAGAACACAAAATAATAATCCATATTAAACATGGGTGTCTCAAATACTATACATGTATGTCAAGAATCTAATTAACATGGCATTTTCATACTAATCACTAAACAATAAAACATGCTATAAACATATGATATGAAAAGCATGTAAACAATAAATAGGAGTTAGGAATCGTTACCAAACCTAGAAGGCAACTTTCCTTGTCTCCAAAACATGGTGGTCCTCTCCACCAAACCTTCCCTTGAAAGTGATGCATCCAATTGATTTCCTTTAAGTACGGAACGCATCCACTCCAAGGTGTCATCATTCTCATGTCATGTGAGAGCCCACACCTGCATCAAAAATAATAGGAGGGGTGGTCTTTGGTACCCACATCTTATTGGGTCCATGAGGGTTAGTACCTTCTCTAACCCAAACAAAATTCTTTGCTAAATTAGAAGTATATAATCTATCATAACAAAATTTAGTAAGGTGGCCCTTACGTCCACAATGTGTACATGTGTACACATGAGCATACAAAGTGTGATGGGTGTGTCCGTGAGAAGCATGTGTATGCCGTGGAGGGTGTCCATGCATAAAAGTTGGAACTTGTTTCTTTCGAACCAAGGATTCCAAGCGTGTGTGGTTCATGGCACATTGGCTCATAGTGGAGCCCAAACAATCAACCTTCTTCTTAAGCAAACAAATATCATCATTAATCTTAGAAGAAGAAGTGTGGCATGCAATAGGTGAAGTGTGTGATACTACCCTAGCATGGCAAACATGTGCATCAATCTTATTTTGTAAAACAACATTTTTCTTTAAACAAACATTTAAATCATTTGAAATAGAAATAATTTTATTTTTCAAAGCAACATTCTCTTTTAAAACAAAATCTACTTTAGAAAACAAGTTTTCATTCTTCTTCAAAATAGTATGGCAATCATTTCTAAATTTTAAAAATTCATTTTCTTTTAGTGCAAGTTCTAATTGAGATCTCAATGAATCCCTTTCATTATAGACCTCAACCTTCTCTTGCAAAATATTATTAAGTCTAGAATGCAAACTCTTATTTTCTTTTTCAATTCCTAGACTCTTCTTTTTCAACAAATTATATTTTTCTATTAACTTTTCACAAAAAATTGAAAGTTCTTCATTCAAAGCATGGGCATCATAATTATCACATGAAGAACTAGAGCAATCATCACTATCTAAGTGGGTTTCCGATTGTACTTCAAGGGAGTCATTCCCTGGACCATTAAGCATTGAGAGTCGGACTCTCCACTAGATTCCTCTTCTTGGATTTGCACTTAAAGCTTGGAGGTGTTGGTGGTTGTCAACAAATTCCATACTGCAAAGGCGGAATCAATGTTAGAAACACGTAAAAGATAATCTTTAGATAATGTGCTTCTAATAGCCTCAAGGGCTAATGCATTGGCCCCTATATGCTTGCGATCTCCAAGATAGCATTTCTTGGTGGCCGCAAGAACGACATGCAAACCTAGGGTCTTCAAATAGCTACTCATCATAACCTTCCAAATCTCAACTCTAGAAATGTCAAACATAGGAGGGGTCATGAAGGCCATGGGTCCAAACTATATGTGTGCAAACAAGCAAATGCAAATAATAGATTAGCAAGAAAATGGATCTCACTCCTAGGATGTTAAGCCTAATATCAGGAGCACTAGCTCTGATACCAATTGAAAAACACTTAGAGGGGGGGTGAATAGGTGTAAGTGCTAATCTAGTGAACTAAATGCGCTAAATGCGGAAGCTAATGCAAATTTTTCAACACACTTAATACAACACACAAGTGTAGCCGAATTCCCCGTGAAGGCTTCTGGACTAACTCCTCTTGATTCCCCTTGAATGGGTTGAGGTGCTATGTGAAGCTCTTGTGGTTAAGTATAAGTGAGGCACACACACAATCAAGCCAAGCATATAAGGATGAGCAATATGAAAGATGCAAGGCAATACAAGCAAATAGATATGATATGGCAATATGAATTATGCTCAACACAAGCAAATATGATATGATGATATGAATGATGCTTTGCACAAATAAATGAGAGAGAGAGAGTTGAGAGATATTGGATCAAACGCAAACACACGGATATGTTTCGAGGTTCGAGCCCCTAGCTCTACATCCCCGCCTACACCACCGTGTAGGATTTTCAATCCACTATAGGAGTACCGAACTCCTCTCTCAATGCCACCGAGGCAATACAACCACAATCCACCTCTACCGAAGAGGGATAAGGCCCGTAGCCAATACAACTCAAACACAATCACCTCTACCGAAGAGGGATCCAACACCAATACCACTCCGATCAACCTCTACCGAAGAGAGATACAACAAAAACAAGGAGGGTTTACAACTTAGAGGCTTAAACTCAAACACTTCTCTTTTTCTCTCTTTTTCCACAAAATAAAAGATCCTAATAGAATAGGATAGGTGATAGCTCAAGTGTGGAAACTAGGTGTTTTTGGAAACAAGCAACAAAGAAAATACTTAGGAAAACTCTTGTAAAAGATAGAGAATGAAAACCAATACAAATATCCCAAATTCCTATTTTCTTTGATTTTCTAAAAACCCAAAACAATAAAGATGGAATCTTTTTGGCTCAAAAACTCTTTTGAAAACTTGTTAAAACACTAAACAAACTCTGAAATTTTTCTTGTCAAAAGTCTTGTCAAAACAGCCCAAGAGATGGGGTATTTATACCTCCATCAGAAAACTAGCCGTTAGGCTGATGTGGCAGCCTGACAGGCTGACGGTCGACCGGCCCGGTCGACCGCCAACGGTCAGAATTATGACCGTTGGGCAACCACGGTCGACCGGCACGGTCGACCCAAACAAACAGAGAGCAATGCTCTCAGTCCCGGTCGACCGTCCCAGAGGTGCCAAACGTGCACAGATCTGTGCACGTCGGTCGACCGGCCCGGTCGACCGACTTCACCCAAGTCGACTAGGTCAGTTGACTTAGTCGACTGATTGAAGCCTGGAACAGAAATCTGGGTCAGAAAAACAGTTTAAAAATATTTTGAAAAATCTTTTAAGTCTTCTAAAAATCCACAAAACTTGTGATAAAAATTTCAAGACATATATCAATCATATCAATTCATTTTTGAGTCTTGCAAATTTTATCAAAAACAAAACTTGTATTTTTATCAAACTTGATTTTTCCAAAGCATGAATAGGATAGTCAAAATAAGTTTGTCTAGCAAGTTTAAAGCATGTATGTATATCTAGAACATATCTAATATACATAGAAATAAAGTAAACTTGTTTTGATCTACTATTCATGAAAACCAAATCCGAAACATAAAAACGTGTGTGTTTGTGCACTTGAGCATATCAACTATACTAAGCTTTACAAATGGATCTAAAACACACTATCTAAATTATGGATACCTAAGTCTTCTTGATGATCTTCATCTTCAAGTTGACTTGCTCCAAAACTCCATCCATGGGCTAGGCAATGTGTGATCATGAAGCTTTGGCCCTGGAATCACTATAAAAAGCTTCTAAACTCCTTGTTGAAGCTAATCACCAACTAATATCTTGGTTAATGATCTGAAACTTAAACAACACAAGATTATTAGTAAACATAACTACATGAGTTAATCATCATCAAAACTAGGGTGGAAGGCCTTTGGGCCAACAGTAACATGTATGCAAGCTCGCTTCTTAGTCTTTATACAGTGGCCGTCGTCACAGTATCAATTGCTGATGGAGAACCAAATGCTATACTTTCAATGTACTTGCATACATATACACCGCAATCAACACTGAAAATTGTACAGGGAAATCATTAAATGAGATTAGATTTTTGTACTCAAAATAATCAGAAATATGTTGAGTAAATGTTAGGGAAAAAAATTACCTGTTTGCTTGTTGGGGACATCTTGCGTATTTTATATATGATTTTTTCATCCTTTTATTGAAATCATTTTCAAAAATTTGTAATAACCTTTCTTTCTGCAATGTTAATAGAAATAAATATCAATATTAGTCAAATTAAATGCAAATATTCAGTAGTTGCAAGATTAAAATCAGCTCACCATTGTTCTTGCATCTATTTGATAAAGCTTTAAAGTCTTACTTTATTTTTTCGCTGGGACCAAAGAGTTGTAAAAAATTCACTCTTGTGTTTGGCAATCAAATACCAATAAGGTCCAGTGAAATCCAGCTTCCTTGGCACTATGTTTGTGATTAATCGGGAAGAACATGTATTGCACATCACTTGTTCAGTTTTTCAACAACTGCTTGATGAAATATTCTTCAAGATCTTTATTTTTAGATACAACACCGTGCTGTAAAAAATAAAATAAATTCAAACATTTATATATATGTAATAATTAAATGCAATCAAAATATCAAAAACGACATGAAAATTTAAACTTTTTATTTTTATTGCTAACTGGTAGCAATTTAATTGATTCTGCCAAGAAAACAGACTGCGACCAAGGTCGCTGTGTTGTTATTGTTAATTATATTTTTAGCTGCGACCTTGATCGCATTCGTCAGTATTCAGGTTTAAATTTTTAGGATTACTTAGCAGATGCGACTGCGACTAAGGTCGCAACCTTCATTATATTAAGCTTCATGTTTAATACACTCAGCTGTGACCAAGGTTGCTGTGTTGTTATTGATTAAAAATATGTTTGCTGTGACTGCGACCAAGGTCGTAACTGGCAATATTCAGATTATTTTCTATAATTACTTATCAACTGACCGGACTGCGACCAAGGTCACAGACAAATCATTATGCCTTATCAGTAATAAAAGCGACTGGTAGAAATTTTTAACCATCAAATTTTTTTGAAAGTACTACATTAATTAGAATTTGATGTTTTAATTAATAACTAAAGTAGAACATAGATGTTTACCCAAGCTTCGCTTTGAAAGAATATAATTTTTAATCCTCTTCTTTTCTCTAGATGCTTCATGTAAAAATGAATTATATTGGCATGTAAATCTCTACTGAATATCAGGTCCTCAATGTCATTTTTTACAACCATTATTCCGTTGTCAGTATCCTGATATGCAGTAGAACTGCAAGAAAAACAAAAAATGTTAATAATTCGATTGTTCTAATATAAATATCTTATATTTTTGATTTAATTTAAAATAAAATTAATTAACTTACTCAGAGAAGGCTTTGTCTAAGAAATTTTTGATGAGAGCTAGTTGTTGTGGCTGCGGAATTCTGTATGCAGTGGTTTCAATCAATTCCCTGGTTTTTGGCTGAGTGTCAAAACCAGTGGCAGAAGTCTGAGCCGCAGGCTGTGAAGGGGATCTTCATTATTTTTCTTTTTTTATTTTGGATAAATGAAGTCGGAGTCATCGCGATCTCTTTCAGCGCGCTTGCGTTCTTTGACTCCCCTTTCTATCATTCCTTTAGAGTAATCCTAAACTTTTCCTTTGAATACTTGCTTCTGAGCTGGAGTCTTTTCTTGAGTTTTTTCTTCAGAAGCTCTGTTTTTTTGGTGTTCGAGTATCTGTTAAGTTAAATTTAAAGAAAAAGTGAGAAAATCTTCCCCAGCAATACTTAATTCAAATTCAGAACCCTTGAAATCCTCCTCTTTCTTTTTCTTCTGCTCTTCTGCCTGCTTCTCCATCTGCTCCCTCATCCTTTTCTGCTTCTTCTCCTCTTCCTCCTTCCTCCTCCTCTCCTCTTTTTTCATTCTCTCCTTCTTCTTCTCTTCCAGCACTTTCTTCCTCTTCTCCTCTAGAATTTTACAATTATTCTCCACTTCCTTCCTCCTCTCCTCTTCTCCTTCTCCTCCACTTCCTTCCTCCTCTTCTCCTTCTCTTTCTCCTCCGCAGCAGTGACTGCTCTCAGCAGCTCTTCTTCTTGTTCTTTCACTTTTAATTTCCTCTGCTGGTTTTTAAATTTTCTCTTCTCTCTCTTCTCTTTTATTTAATTCAGCCTTGAGAGTTTTCTCAGTCTCCATTTTTAATTTTTCTTTCTAACTCATAAACATATGCTCTCAAGTACTGATTTTCATTTCTCAAAGTTTCAATTTCTTCAGCTTGTTCATCCTGGGGTGCTGGCACATAACCTGCAATAATTGGTTCTTATTCACTCGTTGATTCCTCAACTATTTTGACAAGCTCTGGTTCTGTTTCTGCTGGGATGTTAGCTTCAATATTTATATCTTCTTCTTCTTCTTCTTCATCTTCTCCTTCAACAGGAAGGTCAATCATATTTCTTTCATCATTAGAAATGTTGGCTATTCGACAAAAAATCTGAAATAAAAAATAAACTGAGATCTTAGACAAATCTTATAGTTATATCGCAGATGAATTAAACATTTACTTGAATAGCTATTAAGGAACTGCGACTGTGGTCGCAATCATAAAAATTAAATCAGATAAGTAAATTCGTACTGCGACCATAGTCGCAGTACAAATCAATGAAAGTAAATGTCACTGCGACCATGGTCGCAGTTTATTTACAACGAGTATCAAGGAAATGCGACCATGGTCGCACACCATTGTACTTTAATCAAATGAACGCGACAATGGTCGCACTACATTTAAATGTATAAAATTATAATCAACAGTATATGGTCGCTAACTACTAAAAACTTACGATATCTGCGTCAACATCATTTAGATCAATTTCAGCCAAATCTCTGCTAATGTTTTGGAGGTCCCTTCTTACTGCCCGTGGGTTTTTGTCCTCCAAACCAGATCTCGGCTCAAAAATAACAACTCTTTCACAGAGCCAATACTGCAAAATGTATTATTACATTAGTTTACATAAACCTTGACAATATGTAAGGAAATTTCAATAATGTTTGCCAACTATGATATTCATACTTACAATAATTTGCACGGAGCATCCTTGCAGCTCTTATGTGGTGTGTCTGAAGATGTCCATTGACTCAATCAGGAATTGCCAAACAGTTTTAGCCCAGCATATTATTTTCATCAGCTGCATATTGGTAATTTGTTCCACAATATACCACGGCACCATGCATTTACTGTCAGAAAAGAATAGAGTGGCCGACATATATAGGATGATTATTATTGTAAAGTCTTGAGCTGCAAGTTTTTATATGTCTCTTATAATTTTATTTAAAGTAACTTGTTGCTCAAGCTGTTCATCCTTTATCACATCTAATTCAGTCCTCCTTCTTTTCTTGACCCGAGGATCATCCAAAGCTTCTTCACTGGATGCTTTCGTGATCTTCTTTATATTAGGAAAATAATATTTTATAACCCCTGTCCTTCATTGTACAGGTCGTATTCATAATAAAATCCGCCCTATTGATAGGTAGATCAAAAGTAAGGGCAACATCCTCCACAGTTAGCTCAATTTATTTGCCCTCAATTCTAAAAGTCCTTGTATCCCTTTCATACTCGTCTACAATTTTCAGCACACTGATGTTTGATTTTAGATCTTTTTCAGCACCAAACTCCTTATTGTAGAAGGCCATGAAGAGTGAGCCAAACGGGGTCTCCTTCATCGCATCTACAAAATCTTCCTGAATGTGCTTTTTGAATTTTCTAATGAATTTGCACATAGGCTTTAGGCTCGATCTCATAGGACGAACCTTCAGTTCTTGTTTACCTATAGAAGCAGAAACATTAAAAATATTAATATAAAATACCTGGTCGAGTACGTTTATTTAAAAGTTTAAAAGTAAAAAAAACTGCGACCTTGGTCGCAGTACCTGTTATTAAACTATAATACACTGCGACTAAGGTCGCACTGCAATTTTATAATTAATAAATATAAATTACCATGGAGGTGATTGTATCATCATACTAGCAATATTCAATCAGGCTAACTTAGTTAGCAGACTGCGACCATACCCCCAGAAAGGAGAAAACGAATGGCAACACTGCGACTTCTGTCGCAGTGTTTAATTAAAAAAATCCTTAACAAAAAATGGCAGTGAATAATTTTTAAACCAAATAACTTTTAAAAGTCTGCGACCAAGGTCGCATAAACCCAAGTCTCTAATTCAGATAACTGCGACCCAAGTCGACAAAAAAGGAAATGAACCAAAAAAATGAATTATCAAGGATAGTTATCAAGTAACAAGTTATCTAGAATAGCTATCAAGGAACTGCGACCGTAGTCGCAGTCATAAAAATTAAATAAGACAAGTAAATTCGTACTACGATCATAGTCGCAGTACAAATCAATGAAATAAATATCACTGCAACCATGGTCCAAGTCGACATAAAAGGAAATGAACCAAAACAAATTTTTGAACTCGATCGCTGTGTTAAAAAATTTAAAAATTAAAAATCTCTAAAATAAAACTCTTTTTATCTTAAACTTTAAACTTGATTTAAAGTTTCAATGTAAAAAAAGAAAAAGTTTTAAACCACATAAATATACTTTTTTTTGATGATTACCTCTTTAAATCATAAAAAGCGAATCTTTCTCTTTTATTTGCGACCATGGTCGCAAGTTTTAAAAAAAATCATTAACTTTTTTAAAAAAACCAAGAATATTGAAAATTTAAAAAAATTCAAAAAAATTTCGTAAAAGAACAGTTCATTAGACACTGTTAATTTAAGTTAAGTTAAAATAGGATTATTTATGAAAAAAAGTAAAAAAGGATACAAAACTGAAAAAAATATAACTATTAAAATTTACAAACCCTAAAAAAAAAATCTGGGTTTCCCCATTACCTTTTTCTGTGGATGATATCTTTGGCGCCATCTTTAGCACAAAATTTTTAAAAAAACTAATTTTTGAACGATATGATCAGAAAATTTGGGAAACAGTAGCACTTAATTTTTCTGATTGATTTACTGATAATTTCAGATCTGAAATTTTTTTGAAAGGAAAGGTTTTACATACAGTAAATGTTGTGAGGGAGGGTATTTTCGTCAAAGCGATTCTTGAAGTGACTGATACTAACTCGGGCGGGAATTTTTTGATTTTTGTCTGCCAAAATTTATGTCAGATTCGTGGCTATTATGTTGCCACGTCAGATTCTCAAGTACTGATTTTCATTCTTTAAAGTTTCAATTTCTTCAGCTTGTTCATCCCGGGGTGCTGGCAAATAACCTGTAATAGTTGGTTCTTATTCATTCGTTGGTTCCTCAACTATTTCTACAGGCTCTGGTTCTATTTTCGCCGGGATGTTAGCTTCAAAATTTATATCTTCTTCTTCTTCTTCAACATCTTCTTCATCTTCTCCTTCAACAGGAAGGCCAATCATATTTTTTTCATCATTAGAAATGTTGGCTTTATTCGACAAAAAATCTGAAATAAAAAAATAAACTGAGATCTTAGACAAATCTTATAGTTATATCGCAGATGAATTAAACATTTACTAGAATAGCTATCAAGGAACTGCGACTGTGGTCGCAATCATAAAAATTAAATCAGACAAGTAAATTCGTACTGTGACCATAGTCGCAGTACAAATCAATGAAAGTAAATGTCACTGCGACCATGGTCGCAATTTATTTACAACGAGTTATCAAGAAAATGTGCCCATGGTCGTACGCTATTGTACTTTAATCAAATGAACGCGACAATGGTCGCACTACATGTAAATGTATAAAATTATAATCAACAGTATATGGTCACTAACTACAAAAAACTTATGATATCTGTGTCAACATCATTTAGATCAATTTTAGCCACATCTCTGCTAATGTTTTGGAGGTCCCATCTTACTGCCCGTGGGTTTTTGTCCTCCAAACCAGACCTCGGCTCAAAAATAGCAACCATTTCACAGAGGCAATACTGCAAAATGGATTATTATATTAGTTTACATAAACATTGACAATATATAAGAAAATTTCAACAATATTTGATAACTATGATATTCATACTTACAATAATTTGCACGGAGCATCCTTGCAGCTCATATGTGGTGTACCTGAAGATATCCATTGACTCAATCAGGAATTGTCAAACAGCATTAGCCCAGCATATTGTCTTCATCAGCTGCATATTGGCAATTTGTTCCACAATATACCACAGCACCGTGCATTTACTGCCAGAAAAGAATAGAGTGGCCGACATATATAGGATGATTATTATTGTAAAATCTTAAACTGCAAGTCTTTGTATGTCTCTTATAATTTCATTTAAAGTAATTTGCTGCTCAAGCTGTTCATCTTTTGTTACATCTAATTCAGTCCTCCTCCTTTTCTTGACCAGAAGATCATCCAAAGCTTCTTCAATGGACACTTTCGTGATCTTCTTTATATTAAGAAAATAATGTTTTATAACCCCCTCTCCTTCATTGTACAAGTCTTATTCATAATAAAATCCGTTCCATTAATAGGTAGACCAAAAGTAAGGGCAACATCTTTCACAGTTAGTTTAATTTGTTTGCCCTCAATTCTAAAGGTCCTTGCATCTCTATCATGCTTTATACAATTTTCAGTACACTGATGTTTGATTTTAGACCTTTTTCAGCATCAAACTCCTCATTGTAGAAGCCCATGAAGAATGGGCCAAACGGGGTCTCCTCCATCGCATCTAAAAAATCTTCCTGAATGTGCTTTTTGAATTTTCTAATGAATCCGCACATAGGCTTTTGGCTCGATCTCATAGGACGAACCTTCAGTTCTTATTTACCTATAGAAGCAGAAACATTAAAAATATTAGTATAAAATACCTAGTCAAGTACGTTTATTTAAAAGTTTAAAAGCGAAAAAGACTGCGACCTTGATCGTAGTAGCCGTTATTAAATTATAATACACTGCGACCAAGGTCGCACTGCAATTTTGTAATTAACAAATATAAATTACCATGGAGGTGACTTTTGTATCATCATATTGCGACTAGGATCGCAATATTCAATCAGGATAACTTAGTTAGCAGACTGCGACCATACCCCAGAAAGGAGAAAACAAACGGCAACACTGTGACTTCAGTCGCAGAGTTTAATTAAAAAAATCCTTAACAAAAAATGGCCGTGAATAATTTTTAAACCAAATAACTTTTAAAAGTCTGCGACCAAGGACGCATAAACTCAAGTCGCTAATTCAGATAACTGCGACCCACGTCGACATAAATGGAAATGAACCAAAAAATGAATTATCAAGGATAGCTTGATAAGGAATGAGTTATCTAGAATAGCTATCAAGGAACTGCGACCGTGGTCGCAGTCATAAAAATTAAATATGACAAGTAAATCCGTACTGCGATCATAGTCGCAGTACAAATCAATGAAATAAATATCACTGCGACCATGTCCAAGTCGACATAATCGGAAATGAACCAAAACAAACTTTTGACCTCGGTCGCTGTGTTAAAAAATTTAAAATTAAAAATCTCTAAAATAAAACACTTTTTATCTTAAACTTTAAACTTGATTTAAAGTTTCCGTGTAAAAAAAGAAAAAGTTTTAAACCGCATAAATATACATTTTTTTGATGATTACCTCTTTAAATCAAAAAAGCGAATCTTTCTCTCTTATTTGAGACCATGGTCGCAAGTTTTTAAAAAAAATCATTAACTTTTTTTAAAAAAACCAAGAATATTGAAAATTTAAAAAATTCAAAAAATTTCGTAAAAGAACAGTTCATCAGACACTGTTAATTTATGTTAAGTTAAAATAGGAATATTTATGAAAAAAAGTAAAAAGGGATACAAAAATGAAAAAAAATATAACTATTAAAATTTACAAACCATAAAAAAAAAAATCTGGGTTTCCTCATTACCTTTCTCCGCGGATGATTTCTTTGGCGCCATCTTTAGCACAAAATTTTTTTAAAAAACTAATTTTTGAACGAAATGATCGGAAAATTTGGGAAACAGTAGCATTAAATTTTTTGATTGATCAATTGATAATTTCAGATCTGAATTTTTTTTAAAAAGGAATGGTTTTACATACAGTAAAAGTTGTGCGGGATGGTATTTTCATCAAAGCGATTCTTGAAGTGACTGATACTAACTCGGGCGGGAATTTTTTAGTTTTTGTCCACCAAAATTTATGTTAGATTTGTGGCTATTATGTTGCCACGTCCCGTCGGCTGAGAAACTCTCTCAGCTGTCAGCTGGGTACAGTAACCCCCCCCCCCCCCACACACACTTATATATATATTTGTTTTATTTTTATTTCAATCTTAGTTAGTCAGTTGTAGTGGGTCTTTTATCTCTCTCTTTCTCTAACCTATGTGCCAAGTTATTTGTAAGTGATACAGGATAGGCGAGGAGCATTCAAACACACAATGAGTCTTTTGGTTGCTTTTGCAGCTGTCTTATTCGGTACACTGTGAGTATTTCTAATTTCATCATATTTATTTCACATATTTTACTTATGTATGCTTGAATTGGATGCTTTATTCTTTGGTTGTGTGCACGCATGTGGATGTGTGTATTATATGCTATACTCATTCTATCTTTATATTCATGAATGTGCATGAGGACATGACACAATATAGGTGTGGGGGGAAATTCACTTATTTTCTTTTCTTTCTAGGGTCTTTATTATCTTCTTTAAAAAAATTGAAAAAAAATTAAAAAAAGATAATTTTTAAAAAATCTACTAATAGTTAGATATTGTGTAAGTGAATATGTGTCCATGAGTAGATTTTAAAAATTAAATCAAGATGAAAGAGTTTTAAAGTCTTAAAATAAAGAGTAGAATTTAAAAACTAGCATACCATCTAAACTTAGTTTACGTGATTATGTATCCAATAGCACTTACACTATTAGTTCATAGGCTTGAGATGTTGATGATAACTGGAAGACTTAAAAAAATTATAAAAAATATATTTATTAATTAAGTCTTATTTTGTGGCCTCAGTTACTTGAGTAATTAAGTCCATAGGAGTGTTTTTATACTTAATGTCCGATAACCATCTGGTTTGGGAGTCCAAATCTTGTTACATAGGTAGCTGAGAAAGCCTAATAGGATAAGATATTATAAAATTCAACAATTTATTTACCAATTAGCTAGGTGTCTTGGCCTCAGGAAGCCTTCGTATCTACGTGAAAGATGGTTAAAAGTATTGATAAAAAAAGAAAAAAATATTAATATAAAAAATAAATATGAAAATTAGAGTCAAATATTCCCAAGTTTAAGAACTATATCATGATCACGAGGTGCATAAATCTGAAACTTAGGATAGGTGGTGTAAAGTTTTGAGAGTGTTTACTAACAAATAATAATAAAATAACCAGTAAAATAAAAGTAAATACTTCAAAAATAAATAAGTAAATAAATAAAAATACAGTATTACTAACTAGAAAAATTACAAGGGGAGAGAAATTGAGAGTGTTTATATGTGTATGTCTTTTATTTTATGCATATATGTTTGCCTATTTACTAATCTTTGTTTGATGTTTAAATTTAATATTGAACTTTATTGAGTATCTTGTTGTTTACTAGCTTTTGCATTAGTTAAGAGGGAGCTCTTACAAAGCTTTTTACTAATCCATGCATATATAAATTCATGTGTTTTGTTATCATCAAAAAGGGAAAGATTACCGGCCTAAAGGCGCATCACTCTAGTTTTGATGATGATTAACTCATGTAGTTATAATACTAATGATTTTGTGAATTTTTAGTTTTAGATTTTAATCATGATTTTAGTTTAGTGTTTAGCTTCTTTAAAAGACTCAAAATCAAGTTTTGAGGCTAACTAGTATTGATTCAAGAGCTCAAGTATAAAGAACACATAAAAAGCTAGAGGAGTCTAGTTCAACAAGAATCACGTTTGAGCGAGTTAAGAAGAAAAAGAAGATCATATCAAGAAGAAGACTCTAATTTGTAAGAACTTTTAGATTTTTTTAAAGTTTAGATTAGAATTTGTTGCTCAAGCTCATACACACATACACAGAAGTTTGTTATTGATTTTCAAAATTATGATTTAAAAAAAAATGAGTTTAGTTTGCGTTTTAGTTTTATAAGAAGATATTATCAAAAAAAGTTCATATTATTTTATATGTGTATTGAATTTTATCCATATACATTGGTGCTTCAAACGAGTTTAAGAAACATGTTTTTGTACTTCATAAAAATTTTGATTTAACTTATTCAAGTTTTGAGTTTATGGTTTTAGTTTTCAGAAAAATAATATAGTTTAAGTCTTCAAAATTGTATTTAATATCTCAAAAAAGTTTACATGTTTGTAATATGTATTGATTATTGATCACACATATTTTTACTCTAAAGTATTTATATGAACTTATTTTATAAGTTTTATAAAACTTTATCTTGTTTTAGTTTTTTTTTAAAAACAAATAATCAATTTTTGGCTAGGCCAGTTGACCGGGCGGTCGACCGATTGTGTTACGAGCCAACTGACTTGTGCACACAGTTGACCAAGCTTGCACACAACAACTGGCTTGTGCACTCGATTGACCGCCCGGTCGACCGTTGGCCTGTAGAGCTAAAGAGCTCTTTGGTCAGTCGACCGACTAGTCGACCGCCTGTTGCGCAGAGTAGAAAGCACTGCTCTGGACGTTCGACTAGCCAGTCGATTGCTGGCTCCAACGACTATAAAAATAGTCGTTGGCAGTCGATCGGGCGGTCGACTGATTGGTCATCAATAATACATATTTTTGTTCACATTTTCATGATTAATTTTTATAAAATATTATTATTTAATTTATTTATTATTTAGTAATGTGCAGGCCTCCATAATTAAAGAGAAAGCCCAAAAAAAGCTCAAAAGCCGAAAATCATCATGAAAATAAAGATTAATTGGGAAGATAAAGGAAGCATCTTTTCTATCCTATTAAAATTTAAATTTTCAATTAATTTAATTTAAAATCTAGAGGAGAAAAAGGATAGAATAAAATGAATCCTCATCCCAATTAAAGATAGAGGTAGACTTCTATTTAAGCCTGGCTGCTTACACCACAAGATGAAGATAAAGTAGAGAAAATCTGAATTTAACTCGGATTTAAAGATAACTTGATCTCCAAGTTATCTATGAGATCGACATATTTCAAAATTTAGAGATCAACTAAAGATTCTGAGGATAGATCAGCAGATGGACGGACCAGAGGAAGCCACGCACCAAGGCGCGTGGCCAGACTCCAAAACTTTGCCGCGAAAATGTGGTAAAAGGCGCGTTTCCACGGCTATCTAGTGTCAGTTTGTGCAGCGTTTTGATGGAGGAGTTCTACTGGAACTCTACCTCTCAAAACTCCTATAAATACCCCTGAAGAGCAACAGAGGAGAGGTGTCTCAGAGATTAAGAATAGGATTATTTATTAGCCATTTATTTTCTGAATTTCAATAGTATTATTTACGTTTCAATTTGAAGAAGGAGATTTTAAAAGAAGAAGGACTTTGTAATTGGCCAGTGACATCCATTAATAAAAGTTCATTATTCTTTTCATCTCACTCTTGTTCTTTAATTTTATTGTTTTCATTGCTTTAGTTTCTTTTATTTTTTTCTTTTAATGCAAATTGCCCTTCTCATTATATATCTTGAAAATAATAAAAATATGAATAACTAAGTTATCTTGTAGTTTGTTAATCTCTCGATCAGCATAAGTTTAGTCTAAATGTTGAATTGATTGAAATCTATGCTTATTAGAAACCCTAGGAATAAATTGATATTCTTGAAGATGAATAATTAGTTAAGTTGAACTAATTTAGGGTTGTACTTTTTAATGGTTACTCTTAGTTCATATTTAGATATTTTGATAGCATCTTGTTAGATTTAAAAGACTTTTCTTATGCTATGCTTAGAAACTAAGATGAACTAAAGTTTAATTTTATTTGGTGTATTATAATTAGGGTTTACATTATTCTTTATTCGTCTTATTTGACTCTCAATCAAAACCCTAGGGTAGATCTTTATAGATTCAACATGATGTTCTTCCTTCTTAGACTAATACTTAGTTGTGAAAGATGATTAGTGGACTATAATTTTTTTACTTAATTAAATCCCTTTCTTACAATCAACATCTCTTTTTTCAAGTTATCTGTGTAGAGAAATCGTTCTGAAAAGCTTCCATCGCATCCTTCCCTGTGATCGACTCGTCTAGCCTTTGCCACATGGTTAAATAGAGAAGGGACTAAGAACTTTCTGACCTTAATTTTTCTTTTTTACTTTCAATTCATTTTCTTTTCTCAATCAAAATTTTGACGCCGTTGCTAGGAAGGGAACGGTACAATATTCTTTAAAACTAATTTTTTTCTTTTTTTTGTTTCTGTTTGTAGGATCTAATAATAGGAAAAATTACTACATCTTAGGAAATTTAGCAAATCTGTGCCTCTGCCCTAGAAGGAAGGGCAACAGAAGCCACTACAAAGCTGTGGTTCCATGGTAGAAGTCGCATTTCCACGACCCAAGAAGCTCTATATTGCTTCATCTTTTGCAGGTCTGCTGCAGATTGCAATTACTTTTTTCTGCAGTTGATAATTTTTCTCTGTGATCACCATCCTGTATACTGCTAACTAATTAATAGTAGCCTATTAGTTAATTAACATAAAAAAATTAGACTCTTGCATCATAGGCACGTGCCTATTTAATTTCTTAATTTTTGTTGAAGAGTGTTGGCGACAAGGTACGTCCACGTTTCATATAGATTAGGAAGCACCGTTGGCTGATTTATTGCTTTTAAGTGAATCTTTTCTATTTATTTGTACATGTGCACTAATACATCTTAAGAGCAAAACCCCTAAACAACATAAGATGGGGACTCCATTACCCTTTCTTGGCCCACAAACCACTTCCGTTGCACTCAGAACCCTAACTATAAATTAAAAATTGACTAGACGTTGGATTTAGGTTAACTCGGGCTCATTTAGAGATTGCTGAAGGAGGAAGTTGTTCGAAATTAACTCTCACCAAATCGGTGACTAGGTAAGGGATTGAGAGGCGAACCTCGAAGGTTAGTGGTTTGACATAATTAGACCCGTTTTTGACGGATACCTCCCACCGATCTTGCCACCTACCTGACTGATTAACTTGTAGTTAAGGTTGGCAATATACCTCCCAGAGACAGTCTAAAGTTAGGAGGCGTCTAGGTCCAGGCTTACCCTAGATTAGGATTTTTTTATTTTTTATTTTATTTTTTCCTTGATTGATTGGGTGAACTTGTTTGTTAACTGGGCATGTCAGCTTGGTCGAGAGATCCAGCCACATCTAGACTGACTAGGAATAGTTTACCACCCGAACACAAACCCGATCCACACATGGCACAACCACTATCACTACAGGATAGGTTTCTATCCTATTAGGACCTCTCTTCCATCTTGCATTCAGCTCCCCGATGTAGGGGATAACCAATTTGAGCTGAAACCACAATACATCAACACTCTTCTCAAGTTTCATGGATTTGAATCTGAGGATGCATACTTTTTCATAAAGGAATTTGAGAAAGTTGTCTCATGGTGAAAATACCCAACTTAGGAGCAGACGTTGTTAAGTTACGTTTCGTCCTATTCTCTTTGAAAAACTTAGCAAAAAAATGGCTTTACAGTCTAGAAGTCGGTTCCATATCATCATGGAAAAATTTTGTTAAGGCCTTCTTGAAGAAATTCTATCCCGTTCACAAGACTGCGCAAATTAGGAAAAACATCTTACAGTTTAAGCAAACAGCTAATGAACTTTTTGGAAGTGGTTCAAACGCTTTAAGGACCTCCTTGCCCAATGCCCTCATCATGGGATAGAGAAATGGTGACTTTGTCAATCTCTTTATGATGGATTAGAATATCAAACGCAAACCTTATTAGAATCCATGTGCTAAGGAGGATTTTTAAAAAAGAATGAAGATGAAGGATGGTTATTATATGAAGGCTTGGCTGATAAGACTATCCAATGGGAACCAACTCTGAAAAAATTTAGGACTAACGACCCTACCTCTTCTAAAAGAGGTTCCCATTCCATTGAGGCAAACATAGTTACCGAAGCTAAACTAGCTGTTGTAATGCGAAGATTAGAAGCTCTAAAAACTAAGGAGCCAATCTCAGTGAACTAAGTTAGCCCAACACCTTCAGCGGGCTATACTTACTATCAGGCCATGAACCACGTGTTCGAGCAATGTCCCATCTTTTTAGCTTATCAAATGTTGCCCGAAAATATGAATGCAGCCTTCACAAGGTCTGCCAACAATTCATATTCATCCACCTATAAGTTCAGTTGGAGAAATCACCCAAATTTCTCATAGGGCCCAAACAACAATGATCAATCAAAGCCCAAATTCTCCAACAATTTTCAGTAATCTCCTTATCAACAAAATTTTCCCAACCAAAGTCCTCCACTCTCTTTCCAAAGTTCACATATGGAAACAAGACTCTTCAATATGGAAAGAAAGGTGGACACTCTAGTATAAAAAAAAAAAAAAATCAAGAAACACTAGCTCAAGTCATAACTAGGATAAAGATGCAATTGAGTCAACAAGCTAATCCAATTAGTGAAAGATAAAAGAGAACTCTACCAAGTCAACCATTGCTAAACCCTAGGAACCCTAAGCAAGCCAATGAGGCTCAAGATCCAAATCAGTGTATCTTGGTTCATACGTTGAGGTCAAGAAAACAAGTTGATAATCAAGCATCCATGCCAGTTGACCACCTCAAACATCCACTCCATTGAGTTCCACTCCACCTCCACAAAACTCCAAAGAAACTGAAGTTGATAAGTCAGCCAAACAAGTGCACCAACCTATAGCCTTATTTCCAAATAGGCTTGGAAATAATAATAATGCACATATAGAGAAAATACTTAAGGTGCTCAATTAAGTTAGGCTTAATATACCATTTTTTGATGCAATCCAACAAGTCCCTAGTTATGCCAAATTCCTTAAAGACATGTACACCAAGAAAGCAAAAACAAATGTGCCCAAGAAGGTCTTCTTAGCCACTAACATTTGTGAGCTATTGCCAAACTAGATCCCAGTCAAGTACAAAGATCCTGGTTGTCCCACCCTTTCTTGCATAATAGATCAAGCCGAAATTAGTCGAGCACTTCTTGATTTGGGAACAAGAATTAATTTGCTCCCCTTCTCTGTATATCAACAACTTGGGTTAGGCAAACTAAACCCAACTCAAGTTATAATCCAGTTAGCTGGCCGATCAATTAAGGATCCAAAGGGAGAAATCAACGATGTCCTTATACGTGTAGGAGAATTCATTTACCCAGTGAATTTCATTATTCTAGAGACACAATCCGTGTCTAATCCTAGGTCCCAATCTCCCGTCATCTTGGGACGTCCGTTCCTTGCGACTGCAAATGCAATTATAAATTATAGAAATGGATCCATGAGATCGACCTTTGGAGACATGACTAAGGAAGTCAATGATTTCAACTTAGGTAAACACCCCTACGACACAGACGACCAACCCTTTGACGTTAACCTAATTGAAAATGTGACTAGTGAGCATAGAGAGGAGATAGAACTAGAAGCAAAGTGTAATACTGAGTTGAAATTCGAGGATTTCAACCTTAACGAGATAGTCAATTCTACGATTGAGTGGGCATCAAGCCTAAGTTCATTAGATCAGGAGCCAACAAGTCTTACTCCTCCACCTATCGGGTCACCCCCTTCCTTAAAGCTAAAAATCTTGCCCAAGCATCTCAAGTACGCCTACCTAGGTGAACAAGAGACTCTACCAGTTATAGTTGCATCCAACTTAACTAACAAGCAAGAGAAAAACCTTATGATAATCCTTAAGAAACATAAGGAAGCCATTGGTTGGACGATGACCGACATGAAGGGATTAAGTCTGACTATAGTTCAATACTGAATCCATCTAAATGAAAGGCAAAACCAAAGAGAGACCCACAGGGTAGGTTAAACCCTATTATGCAAGAAGCCGTTCAAGCTTAAATAGTGAAACTTTTAGATAATGGGATAATTTATCCCATTTCTGATGGCCAATGGGTCGGCCCAGTCCACGCGATACCTAAGAAATCCGGTTTTACCGTGGTAGAAAATGACAAACAAGAGTTATTTTAAACAAGACTCCCTACAAAGATTCGAGTTTGCATTGACTATCGTAAATTAAATGCTGCTACTCGAAAAGACCATTTTCCTTTTCCATTTATCGACCAAATGCTTGAAAGATTAGCTGGCCATGAGTATTACTATTTCTTGGATGGTTACTCAGGATATAACCAAATCCCCATAGCCCCGGAGGACCAAGAGAAAACAATGTTCACGTGTCCATTTGGGACTTTTGCTTATCGGTGAATTCCTTTCGGTTTATGCAGCGCCCCTGTGACATTTCAACGTTGCATGTTAAGCTTATTATCTCACATAGTCGAACATTACTTAGAGATCCTTATGGACAATTTCTCTATCTATGGAGACTCTTTCGACCAATGTCTCCATCATCTAGAACTTGTGCTCAAATGATACACAGAAAATTTGATGTTAAATTGAGAAAAGTGCTAATTTATAGTACAACATGAGATTGCCCTAGGTCATGAGATCTCTAGGAAAGGAATTGAAGTGGACAAGGTGAAGATAAAGGTCATTGCCAAGCTTTCCACACCCAAATGTGTGAAAGACATCTGTTCCTTTTTAGGACACGCCAGTTTTTACCATAGGTTCATCAAGAATTTTAGACAAATTGCTAGACCGTTAACTAGCCTTTTAGCTAAAGATGTGCCCTTCATCTTTGATGATGAATGTCTTAATGCCTGGGAAAAGCTCAAAACGAAACTTATCTCTGCGCCCATAATTTCTGCCCCGGATTGGTCCAAACCATTTGAGATCATGTGTGACGCTTCTGATTTTGCCATAGGCGCTGTCTTAGGACAACGCATAGACAACAAGCAGCATGTGATTTACTATTTAAGTAGAACTCTTAATGATGCCTTATTGAGCTATACTACGACCGAGAAGGAATTCTTGACAGTAGTATTCGCATTGGAAAATTTTCGTCCATACCTACTTGGGACCAAAACCATCATATCACCGACCATTCCGTACTTCGATATCTAATGCTCTAGAAGGACGCGAAGGCCCGACTCATTTCCTGGATCCTCCTGCTTTAAGAGTTTGATCTCAAAATTCAAGATAAAAAGGGTGTCGAAAGCGTCGTCGCCGATCACCTCTCTTGTGTTCCAAATGCCCCTTCCAATGAGTTGCCAATCAATGATAACTTCCTGGATGAACAACTCTTAGCTACCTTTAAGGAACCATGGTTTGCCGACATAGTCAACTACTTAGTCACAAACTAAACTCTATCTCATTGGCCAAAACAAGATGTATATCGGCTCTTATCTCAAGTCCAATATTTCATTTGGGAGAAATCTTATCTCTTGAAATATTATTCTGACCAAATCATTAGGAGATGTATTCCCGATGAGAAGTGAAGAGTGTTTTAGCTTTTTGTTACAAACTTGCATGCGGTGGACACTTTGGTCCCTATAAAACAGCTGAAAAAGTTCTACAGAGTGGATTTTATTGGCCTATTTTGTTTAAAGACGCATTTGACTTTTGCAAGACATGCACAAGATGCCAAATGATAGAAAGGATTTCAAAACGTAATATGATGCTCAATTCTAAAAGTAAAACTCTTTGATGTTTGGGGCATTGACTTTATGGGTCCTTTTCTTAACTTATTTGGGCACCAATACATCTTGGTAGTTGTGAATTACATATCCAAATGGGTTGAAGCCATCACTTGCAAGACAAATGACAACAAAGTTGTTGTCAAGTTCTTGAAAGAAAACATCTTTTCACACTTTGGAACCATTCGTGCCATAATTAGTGATAATGGTTCACATTTTTGCAATAGAACTTTTGAAGCTCTTATGTGAAAAATATGTCATAACACCCAAGTTATCCACACCTTACCATCCACAAACCAGTGGGCAGTTAGAAGTCTCAAATAGATAAGTTAAGCTTGTCTCGGAGAAAACTGTGAATCAGAATAGGAAGGATTGGTCCACCAAATTGGTGGATGCCTTATGGGCATATAGGACCGCCTTTAAAATGATTTTAGGGTTGTCTCCTTATAGATTAGTCTTTGAAAAGGCTTTCCACCTTCTTGTTGAGTTAGAGAACCGAGCGTTATAAGTAATTAAGCAGCTAAATTTTGATCTAGATAAGGCTGGTGCACTTCGAAAATTGTAAATTTCTGAACTTGAGGAGTTAAGGAACAAAGCGTGTGAAAATGCGAAGATTATGAAATATAGGGTTAAAGTTTTTCATGTTAAGTTTATCATGAGAAAACTTTTGTCTCAGGATAAAAAGTCTTACTAAAATACGAAGATTATGAAAGATAGGGTTAAGGTTTTTCATGATAAGTTTATCAGGAGAGAATTTTTCTCCCAGGACAAAAAGTCTTACTCTATAATTCTAGACTTCATCTTTTTTTAGGGAAGTTGAAATCAAGATGGACAGGGCCATTCGTTGTTAGGATTGTGTTTCCATATGGAGCCATAGATATATGCGACCCTAGGAATGGTAATGAATTCAAGGTAAATGGTCAACGTTTAAAACCGTTCTTGAAATCAGTACCGAAAGCAGACACAGCCATGGGTCTTTTTGACCCAATGTATCGGTAAATCTAACTCTCTGGCATTTCATTTCATGCATTTATACATACATTCATACATTGAGGACAATGCATGAAATAGGTATGGGGGAGGGTTTACTAACATACTAACATATACTAACATATACTAACATAGGTAGGTTTACAAATAATTTTTTATATTTAAAAAAATTATAAAAAAACTTTTTGAAAAGGAAAATAGTATTTTGATTTATTTTTGAAAGAAATTAAGTTAATTTTAATGAATGAAAAAATCATAATTAGGATTTCTTAACACTTAGTCAAAATAAGATTATTTGTTTGATTTTTAGGTTTAGGAGGAAAAATTGAAAAAGTAATTTAGTCTTGATATTTTTACCGGATGAAATATGCATGCTTTATATAGTTACACACTTGGGATTCAAAACAAAGACTTTTGTGTATTAGAAAAGTTATATATAAAATAAACAAACTTAATTACTGATTAGCTAGGTACTTTGGCTTAAGAAAGCCTTGGTATTTACGCGAAAGGTAATTAGGTAAGTTTGAGAAAAAAGAGAGAAAAATATATAATATATGTATTAACACATCTAATAATCAATTAATTAGCTATTAAGGACTCAAGAAGCCTTGATACTTACACCAAAGAAAATTAGATGAGTTATACATATTAAAAAAAAGTGCTTAAAAGGCAACGAAGTGGTAATACTTCGAACTTCTGCAAAATAATAATAATAACATAATTATATATACAAGGCATAAGAGTTGAAGTTGAAGAATCCAACTAAAAATTCACGATCACAAGGGTACATATGATTTGGGGTAAAATAATAGAATAAGTGAGAAAATCAGTTTAATCCTCACCTAAATTGATAATAAAATTTTTGCATCGAGACTAAGTATAGGAATGAATAATTTGATAATCCTAAGACTTATAAATTATTTGATTTCCTCAAAAATTATTTCAAATATTCTTCTCCTTCAAAAATGATTTTCAAAAATACTAACATTTTGTTTTTCTTTCTTTATGAATTTTGTGGGTGTAATTCACTAAAAACTCTTACGAGACAACACTCGTCCTCTAGGAGTAATTTAGAGGTTTAACGGTTTATTGCACGTGCTAAGTGCAATCGTGATTCCTATGAAAGTGAGATTAGGATAGTTAGATTAGTTGTTATTATTATTATTTTTTATTTTTACTCGAGGACGAGCAAAAAGATAGGTGGGAGAGTGTGATTGGTCATCAATAATGCATATTTTATTCACATTTTGATGCTTAATTTTTATAAAATATTACTATTTAATTTATTTATTATTTAGTAATGTGCATGCCTCATAATCCAAGAGAAAGCCCAAAAGAAGCCTGAAATCATCATGAAAATAAAGATTAATTGGGAAGATAAAGGAAGCATCTTTTCTATCCTATTTAAATTTGGGCTTTAAATTTTAAATTAATTTAATTTAAAATCTAGAGGAGGAAAAGGATAGAACAAGATGAATCCTCATCCCAATTAAAGATAGAGTTGGACTTCTATTTAAACCTAGTTGCTTTCACTATAAGATGAAGATAAAGGGAAAAAAATCTAAATTTAACTCAGATTTTGAGATAACTTGATCTCCAAGTTATCTAGAAGATCGACATATTTCAAAATTTAGAGATCTAATGAAGATTCTGAGGATAAATCACCAAATAGACGGATCAGAGGAAGCCACGTACCAAAACGCGTGGCCAGACTCTACAACTTTATCGTGAAAATGTAGCAATAGTCGCGTTTTCGCGGCTATCTGGTCTCAGTTCGTGCAGCGTTTTGGTGGAGGAGTTCTTCTGGGATTCTACATCTTAAAACTCCTATAAATACCCCTGAAGAGTAATAGAGGAGAGGTATCTCAGAGATTGAGTATAGGATTATTTTTTAACCATTTATTTTCTGAATTTCAATTGTATTATTTAGCTTTCAATTTGAAGAAGGAGATTTTTGAAAAAGAAGAAGGACCTTGTAATTGGCCAGTGGCATCCATTAATAAAGGTTCATTATTCTTTTCATCTCTCTCTTGTTCTTTAATTTCATTATTTTCATTGCTTTAGTTTCTTTTATTCTTTTATTTTAATTCAAATTGCCCTTCTCATTATATATCTTGAAAATTATAAAAATATAAATAACTAATTTATCTTGTAGTTTGCTAATCTCTTATCAACTTAAGTTTAGTATAAAAAATGAACTGATTGAAATTTATGCTTGTTAGAAACCCTAAGATTAAATTGATATTCTTGAAGATGAATAATTAGTTAAGTTGAACTAATTTAGGGTTGCACTTTTTAATGGTTACTCTTAGTTCATATTTAGATACTTTGATAGCATCTTGTTAGGTTTAAAAGACTTTTCTTATGCTATGCTTAGAAACTACGATGAACTAAAGTTTATTTTTATTTAGTGTATTCTAATTAGAATTTACGTTATTCTTTACTCATTTTACTTGATTCTCAATCAAAACCCTAGGGTAGATCATTATAGATTCAACATGATATTCTTCCTTCTTAGGCTAATACTTAGTTGTGAAAGATGATTAGTGGACTATAATTATCTTTGCTTAATTAAATCGCTTTCTTACAATCAACATCTCTTTTTTCAAGCTATCTGTATAGAGAAATCGTTCCAAAAAGCTTCCATTGCATCCTTCCATGTGGATCGACCCGTCTAGCCTTTGTTATGCGGTTAAATTGAGAAGAGACTAAGAACTTTCTGACCTTAACTTTTATTTTTTACTCTGCTGTCAAAAATGGCAGATTGCCTTTAACGACTATATTTTGATTAATCTATTTTGTTTTACTTTAATACGGCTAGTATTTACTTTATTTGGATTTAAACATGTTTTTATTGACTGAGATTAGCCTCTAATGGTTCATTCTATTCCCTATAAACATGACCAATTGTAGAGAGTTTTAAACTAAGATTTTCAAATTTACATTCAAGTTTTAGGTTTTGAAAAAGTTTTGAAAAATCAGAAAAACAACTTTTTGGGAGAAATTAGGTTTTGTGCTACAGTTTCCTATATCTTCAGAGAAGTTTTTCTAATAGTTTTCTCAGGAGCTTAAATTTCAAATTCTTAGTTTTCTCAAACAAGCTTGAGCCATCATTTCCATATCTATCTTATAAGATCTTTGTTTGAGAAAATTTTTTGTTTGTGGTCAATAAGTTGAGCACCAAGTGTTGTTCTTCATTGTATTTTAACCGGTTGGAGGTTGCATGTAATGTTCCAAACCCGCGAGTACGGAAACGTTACTGCGATGTATATATGCAAATCAAAAATACCCTCACATATATACGTAAAGCATCAGTACAGGTAAGAATCTGAGTATGAAAGTGCGTGGTGCATTATACATTCCAATATAAGAGTATAATTACAAAGTTATCACAGGATGTGATACAATATTACAAGAATATTACATCACCAATAGGTGCAAATGAGAGAATACAAAGAGATATATAAGTATGAACAGTACAAAAAGCGCTCACGAGTTACAAAAGGAAAACTCGAGAGATGAGTAAGGGGCCTGAAAAGATAGGGCTCCGGATGGTCAACTACTAATCCACGACGCTACGTTGCACAACGGTGATCACCAGGAAGCCTACCTCGGTCCAAACTCTAAGATCTGAACTTGCAAGTCCACGGGAGTCAGATGGGGTGGTGAATGCCTGGTGGCGTACAGAGACAATCACACGTGTATTGATAAATCTGAATCAAAAGAGCATGTATTGAAAACCGTATCGTGAACACAGGCATAAAAGAGTAGGCAATGAGGCAGCAAGAAAGGTAAATATAATAAATCCAGTTGTCCCCTATACTAAGAAAATATCATAAAACTGATAGAAAATCGATAAAACCAATAATAACGAATACAAGCAAAATCAGCCGTACAAGCTCAGTGATTGGTCACATATATTGCGTATATATTGTCACATTACCGTGTTTATTATCTAATAAATTCTATTAATAATTCTTATTTTTATTTAATAATGTGCAGGCCCATTACAAAAGGAAAGGGAAGAGAAATGAGCCCAAAAGCCTATCAAAATTCTTATTTTATTCAGAATTAATTTGAAATCAGAAAATCAGGATAGATCAAGGCAAATCAGATCAGTTGAAAATTGGTTAAAACAAATCTTCACAAATTAATTAGTTAAAGCCAAAGATCAAAGGTAGTTTCGTCAAAATCCCGAACCTAAACTGAAAATCCAGCTGAAGATAAAAGGAAATGGAGAAGCCAGAGACGTGTGCCCCCCGGGTGTGGCCACCTGGCCACACCCAGGCCACGAAAATGCAGCCAAAGCCATGTTTTCGCGGCTTTATTGAGGAAGTTGGGGGAGCGTTTACTCTCCCTATCTTCGTACGCTCTCCCCCATTTGGTTTTGCCTATAAATACTAGATTTTTCAGAGACAAATAAGGACGACCAAGTAGAGAGTAGAATTTAGATTATGTTGTAGTTTGTAACTTAGGTTTTTTATTTTCTTTTATGTAATTTTTTGTTTTATTTATGTAACTGAGATGAGAGGAGAGTTTTATGGAGGAATGAGAGCAAGCTTGTACTAAAGGTGACACCGGTATAAGTAAGTCTTTTCTTTCATTGTTATTTGAATCAAATCAAGATTTCTTTTTCTTCTTTACTCTTATTTTCATTTGCCTTGCCCTTGCAAGTGCTATTAATGGCATATGGTAATGGTAGCCATTCCTATGCTAGTGTAGCTTGCCCCTTTCATTTGTAGTGTAATCGGGAATGGGGAAGATCCTATTTGTCATACTTCGCTCGCCTTCAAGTAAAAGTACATCGTCGATACGGGTCAAAGGTAAGCAAGCGTCAAAGAGGTAAGTAAGTATTTTTTTTTTAAGATTTAACTTTCTTTTCTTTTAACTTTTAGTTTAGATCACCAACACCACAATCTCCCAACTCTTTTATCACTCTTTTCAATTTCTTTGTATATATCAATTTTTCATTTTCTCCACCTTCTTAATCTACCACTTTCTTCCTAACTTAACTATAATTTATTTTTCTTTTTCTTTACTAGAACTTAAAGAAGATCTTTAACCATTGATTCTGACTTAAAAGAGAACTTGCTAAAAAAAAAGCTTCCATCGCTAGTCCCTCATTGTGGATCACGACCCGCATAGCTAATTGCTATAGCGGTAGTATTGAGTACTTACACATTCTATTCTTAAGTTCTAAAATTCTGTATATTCTTATGTGCAAGTAATACCTCAATTAAATTTTGGCCCCGTTGCCGGGAAGGGACGGTAAGTAATTCTCTTTTTAAGTTTACATTTTTGGTTAACCTTCTTCTTTGTTCTTGGTTTACAGGTTTAACAAGGAAAGTTTTTGCTGCAGTGGACATATAAGTGGCCCTGGACTCTGCTCAAGAAAGCAGAGCCCAGAAGCCCTCAGATTTGCTACATTCCAGTGGTAATCTGAGTGAACTACTAACCTGTATTTTTGCAGGTTAGCTGAATTACAAAGCTAAATTTCTGTAGCTATTTGTTTCTTTGTTTGTCTCACTGTACATACTTTCTAACCTTAACAGTAAAATGATGTTTGTTAAATGCTAAAAATGGTTTAGACTTTGCATTTAGGCACGTGTGTAATTCGTTTATATTTTACAGTACTATTGAAGAGTGCTAGAGCAAAAGGTACGTATGCATAGCATATAGTTTAGGAAACATTCTTGAGTGATTCTTTGCTTATTGAATGCTATTTTTCTATATCTTGCACACTTTGCACAATCAATCTTAAGGGCTTGTCCTATAACAAGATATGGTGGGGAAGTCAATACCCTCCCTTAGCCCATAAACAATCTCCTCATTCACTAACCCAAGCTTAACTAAAACTGAGTAGACGTTCGCCTTAGGGACATCTCGGACTCATATAGGAGACTGACCTAAGGGGAAAGTTAATTTGAATTTGACTCTTGCCAAATCGATGTCTAAGGTTGGGGATTGAGGGGCGAAACTCAGACGGTTGGTGGTTTGACATAATTAGGCCCATTGCTTAGGCACGGATACCTCTCACTGATCTTACCCTACCTGGCCGATTAACTTGTGGTCAGATTCAGTAATATACCCCCGTGGACAGTCTAACTAGTTAGGAGTCGTCTAGGTCTAAGGTCTACCCTAACTTAGGTTAGATTTTTTCTTTTTACTTGTTTGCTTATTTGTTTATTTTTCTTTGTTTGTGTTTAACAGTTCTTGTGTGATATGGCTTATAACAACAATTTTTTCAATTTTAATGGTAATCCATGTAAACCCTGACCTCTTTTTTAGATTTTACCAACCCGGCATATCATAACTTTAACCAACCTAGTGTGCCAAATTGGTCTTATCCGAATTAATACGTGCCCCAATCCCAATACTATGAATAAGACTGGAATAATCATCACTACTCTTCACAGAGTCAATGGGATACAACTCCTCCGAGTCATATAGTCAACCACCTTACCAACATCCAGCTTCATATACTCCTTCTCCCAAACAACCATTAGAAGAATCAATTGACTGGAGGATGGAAGCCTTAGACGAGCTTGAGTGACGATTTCAAATTTTAGAAGACCCAAAATCCCGTCAAAATTTTCAAGTCACAGATCCTTACTCTATTTTTCAAGGAGAATATGCCAACTTAGAAAAGAGTATGAAAACTATAATTCAATGCTAAAATGATCCACTCGATATGATAGAAGCAAAACTTAGTAGACTGGAAAACATGCGTAGGAATAAGGAAACTCTCCCTATCTAATCTTTGACTATTCCCAACACTTCTAGCCATATTGATGAAAACTAAGAATCATGATACCTTGAAGACTTTGACCAAGATTCAATTTCACCACAATATCTTGAACTTGACTAATATCAACCCATAGACGAATTGACAAGTTTTTATTTTAATGAGATTGAACTTGATTATGAATGTGAACCCGATCTCCAACCTTGTGATTCAGTTTCCACCTTCGAATCTATGTTGACTCCGGTATTCTTACCCAATTTGGACCAATTTTCTGAGCCAATATTTATTCCAGTACCCATAGATCTATAAATAGAATCACCAATTTTGGATAGTCACATTCTATTTAGGGAAAAAGAATGTGAATTTTAATTCTTGAATTTGGACTCAACTCTTGAACCAAAACTAACTCTCGAACCCAAAGATGATTTTCTCGAGTTAGTATTGGTTTCTAAACCTATCATTCTTGAGCCCAAGTCAACCATTCCACCAAGTCACATTCTTTTGTTGGACATAGGTATAGACTATGATGACTCTGCGATGATTTTTCAAGACTGGTCATGTAAAGGGAGTAAGTTTAACGATAGGATCTTTCATAATCCTATTCATATTAGGGACTGTAAAATGTAAATAGAAAAGAGCTCAATAAAGGTGGGTTTCGTGAACCACCACATTATCTTGATTGGGTAGCAATGCTTGACCCAATCAGACCACCACCGGAACCACCACATAAGGTAATATTTTTCTTCCCTTTCTTCTTTTTCATGCATCTATGCATTAATTCATACATTGTGGACAATGCATGAGATAGGTGTGGGGGAGGGTTCTAACATAACCTAGGTTTTCCTTTTATTATAAAAAAAAGAAAAAAATTATTAACATTTTCCTTACTTTTAAAAAACTTTTTGAAAATAGAAACAGTATTTTGACATATTCTTTGTAAGAAATTAAGTCAATTTTAAGGAATAGCAGAATAATAATTAGGATTTATTATACTTAATCAAAATAAGATTATTTGTTTGATTTTCAAGGTTAGGAAGAAAATTTGAAAAAGTAATTTAGTCTTGATTTTTACCTTGATGATATATGTATGCTTTATACACTTACACACTTAGGGTTCAAAAATAAAGATTCTTATGGCTTATAAATATATATATATATATATATATATATATATATATATATATATATATATATATGAAAATCTCTGATTAAGCTGGGTATTTGTGCCTCATAAAGTATAAGTATTCAAGCCTAAAAGCGGTTCATATAATAAAATTCTTAATTTTGTGGCCTTATTTACTCGAGTTCTTAAGTCCTTGGGGTGTTTCCTCACCTGGTGCCCTAAGACCGTTTGGTTTAGGAGTCATCGATTAAAGGCTCATCACATGGGCAGATTAGAAAGCCTAATAGAACTAAGGAATAATATCACTAAAAATAAAAAAATAAAAGAAAAGAAAATAAGGCATAAGAGTTAAAGTTAAAGAACCCCGAGTCAAAATTTTACGGTCACAAAGGTGCATATGACTTAGGATAAAATAATAGATTAGATAAGAAATACAGTTTGACTCCATGCCGTGATTGATAACAAGTTTTTGAATTAAGATTAAGCTTAAGAACGAAAAATTTAATTTTCCTATAACTTATAGATTACTTGAACTCTTACAATAATACTTCAAAAAAATTTCTCTTTCAAAATGTGTTTTCAAAATACTAACATTTTGTTTCTCTTTCTATATGGATTTTGTGGGTGTAATCCACTGAAAATCCTCACGAGATAAAACTCGTCCTCTAGAGAAAACCTAGAGGTTTAACGGCTTGTTGCACATACTCAGTACAATCGCGTGACCTACAAAAGTGGTCTAATAATCTTTGGTTTAGTTTTGTTATTTTGCTCGAGGACGAGCAAAAGATAAGTGTGGGGGTGTGATCAGTTACATATATTGCATATATATTATCACATTATCATGTTTGTTATCTAATAAATCCTATTAATAATTATTATTTTTATTTAATAAGGTGCAGGCCATTGCTAAAGGAGAGGGAAGAGAAACGAGCCTAAAAGCCCATCAAAATTCTAATTTAATTCAGAATTAATTCAAAATCAGAAAATCAGGGCAGATTAAGGCAAATCAGATCAGTTGAAAACTGGTTAAAACAAATCTTCACAAATCAATTGGTTAAAACCAAAGATCAAAGGCAGTTTCGTCAAAATCTCGAACTTAAACTGAAAGTCCAGCTGAAGATAAAAGAAAATGGAGAAACCAGAGACATGTGCCCCCCGGGTATGACAATCTGGCCACACCCAGGCCGCGAAAACGCAGCCAAAGCCGTGTTTTCGTGGCTTTATTGAGGAAGTTGAGGGAGCGTTTGCTCCCCCTATCTTCGTACGCTCTCCCCCCGTTTAGTTTTGCCTATAAATACTGAGTTTTTCAGAGACAAATGAGGACGACCAAGTAGAGAGTAGAATTTAGGCTATTTTATAGTTTGTAACTTAGATTTTTTATTTTTTATGTAATTTTTTGTTTTATTTATGTAACTGAGAGAAGAGGAGAGTTTCATGGAGGAATGAGAGCAAGCTTGTACTGAAGGTGACACCAGTATAAGTAAGTCTTTTCTTTTATTGTTATTTGAATCAAATCAAGATTTCTTTTTCTTCTTTACTCTTGTTTTCGTTTGCTTCCCTCTTCTGTGTTTGTGAATCCAAATGACTCTGATAGCCTCGAAGTTGCCTTGCCCTTGCAAGTGTCGTTGATAACTTGTGGTGATGGATAGCCATTCCTATGCTAGTGTAGCTTGCCTCTTTCATTTCGTAGTGTAAATCGAGAATGGGGAAGATTCTATTTGTCATACTTCGCTCGCCTTCAAGTAAAGGTACATCGTCGATACGAGTCAAAAGGTAAGCAAGCGCCAAAGAGGTAAGTAAGTATTTTTTTAGGATTTAACTTTCTTTTCTTTTAACTTTTAGTTTAGATCACCAACACCACAATCTCCCAACTTTTTTATCACTCTTTTTAATCTCTTTGTATATATCAATTTTCTATTTTCTCCACCTTCTCAATCTACCACTTTCTTCCTAACTTAACTGTAACTTATTTTTCTTTTTCTTTTCAAGAACTAAAAGAAGATTTTTAACCATTGATTGTGACTTAAAAGAGAACTTGATAAAAAAGCTTCTATCGCTATTCCTTCTTTGTAGATCATGACCCACATAGTCACTTGCTATAGCGGTAGTATTACATACTTGCACATTCTATTCTTAAGTTCTGAAATTCTATATATTCTTGTGTGCAGGTAATACCTCAATCACTCAGATTATGATTTGATAAGGCTAGTACATCGAAGGAATAACCCAAACAAGAAAACCCTCATCTATATATCCTATGTCTCATGTCACCGTAGCCTGAGTTCACACAACTTGAATTGCAAAACAAACAACAAATTATTAATTAACATCTTTTATTATTACTTGTCAGACTCATATATCTAGGTATGTGTCTTGGCGTACGATTTAATGCACATACATCCATATATGAGTAAATCGAGGTTGGTTGTTGAAAACTGATGATGAGACAAACGAATTATGTTTGCAATGGGTTCTGCGCATGTCCGGAACAACGATCTAATAACCTGACATTTAGCTAGGCTCGTGCCACTAAGCACTCAAGATGGATTGATTACAATAGCTGGGGTGTAAGAATTACCCCGCCCGGAATACCTGGGGGCCTTTAGGTAGAACCTCAAGAATTTAGTTGCACAAAATCCCTATACCATTGTGAAGAAAACCATAATTGAAGTCTATCAGTTTTTCCTTACCCGGTCTAAGTTGTCCTTTTTATGGTTTATTAGATAATTATCAAATTATGGGAATGAGCAGGAACAAGTCAGGAGTATCAAGAGTACTGGTGTATCAGGAGCACAGTTTGTACTGGAATATATCAGGATATATCAAGATGTCAGGTCATCATTCCCGTATTGTGATAATTATAAGAGTCAAGTATCAGGCATGGCATGTGTCAGGTGATCACATGTCAGAATATAGCATGTAGGTGTCAAGTGTCAAGGGACAGCACGATAAGTATTAGCACATCAAGTGAAAGCACGTCAAGCAATATAGGAAAAAGTGATACAGGAAAGCAGTACCGATGAAAAATATTGGTATGAATACCAAAAATAAGTAAGATTTCAAACTCTTCATAACCATCAATATAAGAATAGATAAATTATCAAGCAGACAATTAGCAAGAAAGCGAACATCCAAGCGGAGCTAGCAGTGTTGGAGGCATGGACAGCAAACAGTGTTTAATTACTAAAGTGCTTGACGGAGCTCCTGGATGACTCGCTTAAAATTCGAGTCTAAAATTCGTCAAAGTTCCGTCTAAGCGAATCTAGTGATAAAGCGCAGTGCGTTAAGCACCCCTACCATGCGGAGCAAGATAGGTCTAAGCGCATTTCTGGTAGCTACAACAAATCCCAAAAGGGTACAGGTCTAAAACCTATTAGGTAACTAGCCCGAGAATGGGCTAAACGAAAGTCTGAAGGCTAAAGTAAGCCCGGGGTCTAAGCGCACTTCCGGTAGCTATCATGAAACCCATAAGGTTACAACACCAACACCTATTGGGTAGCCATCCCAAGAGTGCGGAGAAACCCCGAGGCTATACAAGGGTACCTGAATGAGATGTTATTTGCACGAACACACATATAAAAGTGATAATATCTAAGCTACCGTGCAGTGGTGAAACCCATGTTGGCCCAGAGACTCTTCACTCTAGTTTTGATGATGATTAACTCATGTAGTTATTGTTTACTAATAATCTTGTGATATTTAGTTTCAGTTATTTGATCAAGATATTAGCAGGTGATTAGCTTCAATAAAGGTGTTTTGGAGCTTTCATATGGTGATTCAAGAGCTCAAGCGTCAAGATCGCATCTAGTTCTCGGTTGGAGTTAAGCTTGTTTGGATCGGTTTTGGATCGAGTCGACTTTGAGAAGGAGTTCTACAAGAAGACCTCGGTTTGTTTAATTTAAGATTTTGTTTAGATCATTGTAAAGATTAGATAGTGTTGATATGCTCAAGTTCACATACACACACTTGTTTAAAGTTTCATGTTTATTTTTGTTTAACCGGTTTGTGGATATATAGTTCAAATATATGGTTTTCATGAATAGATAGAATCAAAACAAGCTTATATGATTTAATATATATTAGATTTGATCTATATACATCTATGCTTCATCTATTTAAAAAAACTTACTTTGATAGTCTATTTCATTAGTTGGAGTTTTGTATTTAAACAAAACTTATTTTTTGTATTTAATGTCAAAAATATAGATATAATATCCTTCATGTATATTAGATTCTATCCATATACAACATGCTTAAAAGTTATTTCAATATCATATTTTTGTATTTGCATGAGTTTTGGAGAAAATGGTTTTCCATTTCAAAAATCCTAGTTTTTGGAAAATACGGAATTTGGTTTAAGGCAAATTTTCAAAGAACACAAAAATGGTTCAAATTGTTTATAATATATGTTGAATTTTACTTACACATATTTGTATTTCAAAGATATAATAAGAACTAATTTTTGTGAAATTTATGTGATTTTATGGGATTTAATTGAAGGTAAAAACCCAAGTTTCCAATCCCTATATTGTTTGGACCAGGCTGTCTGCCGGTCGACCGGACCAGTCGACCGAGGCAGAAATCGGTCGACCGATCCGGTTGACTGACGTGCACAGATGTGCACGCAGCCTAGGCTGGGAGGCCGGTCGACCGCCAGAGAGCTTCTGCTCTCTAGAAATGGCCCCGATCGACCGCCCGGTCGACCGGCAGAGAGCTCTACTCTCTGTTTTGAGTGTCCGGTCGTCCGGCCGGTCGACTGGTCGTTCAACGGTCATAAATATGACCGTTGGCCGGTCGACCGCCCGGTCGACCGGAAGGGCAATTCTCCCCTTTCCAGCTGCCAACGGGCAGATTTGTTTTGGGGCTATATATACCACATTTCTTGAGTTGCTTTATACAAGTTTTTAGAGAGCAAAATTTTCAATCTTTATAAGTGTTTTACAGCAAGTTTTTAAAAGAGTTTTGGGTTTAAAGATTTGATCTTTATTTGTTTTTAAAAGGGTTGGAAAAATCAAGAAAAGGAGAAGTCTTTGGGATTGGTTTTTGATCTTCATTTCCATAGCTATTCTAAAAGTTTTCCCAAGAGTTTTTTCTTGTGTTTTTGATTTCTAAACTCTTTAGTTTTCTCACACTTGAGCCTATCATATCTATCCTATCTATTAGGATCTATTTTTGTGGGAAAATTGGTTTGTGGTTGAGAGAGACCACCAAGTGTTGTAACCTTCCATACTTTGTGATATTCCTCTAGTGAGAAGTGATTGTGTTGATATCCCTCTAGTGAGAGGTGATTGTGGAAGTGGTGATTGAGTATCCCTCTAGTGAGAGGTTGATTGTTGTTTGGCTAACTGCCTATCCCTCAATTGTGAGGTTGATCTTATTTGGCTTTGTGCCTTGCCTCTAAGTGTAGAGGTTGTATTTGGTGAGAGAGGAGTTGTGTACTCCCAAGTTGTATTTGCCCAAATTCTCAGTAGAGGTTCCCTGTGTGGGAAGTCCTGTGTGGACGATATAGTGGAAATCCTTCTGCGTGAAGGCGGGGACGTAGAGCTGGGTGCTCGAACCTCGAAACATATCCTTGTGTTTGCGTTTGATCCACTATCTCTAACCCCCTCTCTTATATTATGCATTGCATCATATTGTTCATATCATATATATGCTTGTGTTAATTGTGTGTGCCCATACTTGTGTTCAACCAAGAGAACTTTACATAGCACCTTAAGTCTTATTTAGAGGAATTTAGAGGAGATAGTCTAGAACCCTTCACCAGGAATTCGGCTACACTCTTTGGTTACACTAAGTGTGTTGCATTTAGTTTTTAATTCCGCATCATTTGTCATTAGATTATCCATACACCTATTCACCCCCCTCTAGGTGTACTTTCAATTGGTATCAGAGCCTACGCTCCTGATATTAGTTTAACCACGTAGGAGTGAGATCTTGGTTAGCTAATCTATATTTGCATTTACACACTTACTTGTTTACATACACTCATGGATTATCTTGCACCTCCCATGTTTGATGTTTCTAACATCCATATGTGGAAGCTTAGAATGAGTATGTACCTAAAATTTCTAGGTTTGCATGTTTTCCTTGCCACTACCAAGAAATCCTATCTTGGTAATAACAAGCATATAGAGGCCAATGCACAAGCCCTTGAGGCACTTAGGAGCACTCTAAGTAAAGAATATTTGTATTTAGTTTCTAATTGTGATTCCGCCTTTACAGTATGGAACACGTTGACCTCTCCCACACTCGAAAAGATGAATCATGTGGAGAAGGAATCTAGTGAGGATGAATCTGAACAACGTTGCTACATGGTCCAAGGGAATGACTCCCTTGAGGTAAAGTCAGAAACTCAACTAGATGATTGTGCTAGTTCTTCCGGCGATGATCATATTGATGCCGATGCTTTAAATGAATGACTTTCCATTGTTTGTGAAAAATTATTAGAAAAATACCAACTCTTGAAAAAGAAAAGTTTTGCATTAAACAAAGAAAATAAGGATTTGTGTTCGAAACTTGATGTGGCTTTGCAAGAGAAAGTTGAGATTTCAAATGAACATGACTTTTTGAAATCCCAACTTGAACTTGCCCTTAATGAAAATGAAATTTTGAAAAATAGAAATGATTGTGAAATTGTTTTGAAGAAAAATGAAGTTCTATCTTCAAAACTTGATTTTGTTATAAAAGAAAATGAATCTTTGAAAAACAAAATTTTTTCTATTTCAAAAGAGCTAGATTTGGTTTCTAAGAAAAACACTTCTTTGAAAAATGATATTGACACACATGTTTGTCATGCTTCACCACCTAGTGTATCTATTGCATGCACCTCTTCTACTATTATTGAAAATGATATAAATGTTTTAAAGAAGAGTGTTGATTGTTTGGGCTCCATTTTAAGCCAATGTGCTTTGAATCACACACGTTTGGAATTCATGTTTCGCAAGAAACAAATTCCACCTGTGCATGCACACAAACCACGACATACACATACTTGCCACGTTCATACACATAACATAATGTATGCTCATGTGTACACTTGTACACATTGTGGACGTAAGGGCCACCTTGCAAAATTTTGCTTTGATTCAAATTTTGTAAATAAATTTGTTTGGGTTAGGAAAGGTGCTAACCCCCATGAACCCAAAAGAGTATGGATACCAAAATTCACTCCTATTTTGTTTGATGTAGGTGTGGGCTCTCACTCGACGTGAGAGTATTGGTGCCTTGAGGTGATGCGTTTCGAGCTTAATGGTGACTATTTTGGATGCATCACTTTCAAGGGAGTTTGGTGGGAGGAACACCTTGGTTTGGAGACCTAGAGATGTACCCTCATGGTTTTGATAACAATCTCTAAAACTCCTATTTATGTTTACATGCTTTCATGATTGATGTTTAGCATGTTTTTAGTTTTTCATGATTAGTATGTTAAATGCCATGATAATTAGACTTGTGATATACATGATTAGTATTAGAGATACACCCATGTTTATATGGATCTATATTTTTTTGTGTTCTCACTTTAGTTTAGCTATGTTGTATATCCTAGTCTAATACATGTGCATTTACATAAGGATCTTGTTGATTTATGTTTCGATTTATACTTCATGTTTTGATTACATGTTTAGATGTAATTTTCATTAAAACTTGTGTATATACTTGTACAACTAATGAGCCACAAATAGATTATCATATGTTTGTGTTTGATTACTCATTTGTACCCATTAGATGTACTAGTATAGCCTAGTTTTGATGATTCGTATATTTTGACTTGTATTCTTTTTTTTGTACATGTTTTCATGATGATATGTTTTAGCTTCATGTATATGTTAATTTTGCCAAAACCATTGGAAATACATGTATAACCTTGAGTCAATTGCCTTTCATGCAAAATCTCTTTATAGACTCAATTGTGTTTGAATATGTATGTATACTTCTAGTTTAGACAAAACATACATATGTCTTGGAGTTAGTATTGTTTAATGAAAATTAAATTTTGATGATTTTCATACTTTTTATAAGGGAACTTTATATTGAGCTTAAATGTCTTATTCCATGACTTTTGTTGATTACATAACTTTTTACACTCAATATTTGTTGTTTACTCATGATTTGTTTTCATGAGATTATATGAGCTTTATTGCTATTTGAGTGTTGATGATTGTGTAATTTTCATGTTTTCATGGATATGTTATTGTTTTATTTCTTACTTGAAGGATTTCGTACTAGTTTTTAACTTTATCATAAAACTAGTTGCGTTATTCTTCATTTGGAAGAGTTTTCAATTATGCTAAACTTATTTTCAAACTTATTTTTGAAAACTTCTTCCATCAAAGGGCGGTTGGATGGGCGACCATGTCTTGTATATCCTTCTTGAATATCTTTTAAATTTGTGCATGATAAGGGTGGTAGTATGAGTTATATACTTGATCCTCATCATATTTTCAATTGGAATTGTAATTGATATTTTCATGATTGTATACTCATCTTTAGTTTTCTATATATGTATGTTTTGAATCTCAAAAAGTATCAATTTCTATTGGTATTTACATTTTCATACATATATACATAATTTGATTGTGCTTACTATATTCTTACATCTTAAAGTACAAATTATGTTTATGCTAAGCTTGATTTAGTCCTTAATGACTATTAGTTTTCAAATTGATATTTTATATAAGCTTATGCATCATTTTCATTGGTATTTCATAAAGGGGAGAAAAATTTCATGTTTTAGTTTTCAATCGATTGTATTTCCAATTGGTATCCTACTCCCACACTTTATGCCATAAAATTAGAATAATATCATTTTTCATCAATATTATTATTCGGTATATTATTTTTCAATTGGTTTCCTATGCTTTAAATGAAAAATATTTTAATTTGGAATATGTTAACATTTTCAATATTGGTATCACAAAAATCCTAAATTGGCTTTATTCTAAAATTTGGTATCTTTATTGCAAAATGAATTGTTTAACCAAATAGTTGGTTTGTTTTTCAGTTGGTATCAAGATTCTAAAATACATATATATTTCTATTGGTATCAAAACATACAATGTTTCATTTTCCATTGATATCAAAAGTTTACAAGATATTTTCAATTAGTATCTTTTAGTATCTTAAAAATTTTTGTTTATTTCAATTGGTATCATAATTTGGTATCAAATGTTTTGATATGTATTGCTTATATGCAAGGGGAGCTTAACATCTTCTCTATATATAGATTCATATTGAGTGTATCTCATATTGAGGAGCTTGACCGCTCTTCTGTGTCTTACACGTGTGTAGAAGGAGCTTCACATCTCCTTTTATACATTGTATATTATACTTTATATGGTTAGAATTTAGTCATCTCTTTTAATGTAATGCATGTATGCAGGGGGAGTTAACTTCATGTCTCTCCTCTTCATGAATGTATATAGCATATACACCTTATTGTTTGTACCCCTTTGTTGATGAATTGACAAAAAGGAGGAGAGAAATTTGGAGTTTTTATATATGCATGTTTGTTTAATTTGTTATCTTTTACCATTGGTATCAAGAGTATCTTTTATTGGTATCAAGAGCATGTTTATTTCATTGGTATCAAATATCATGTTTATGCATATTTATGTTGAGCATTCACGACATATCTTTATTGTTTAATTCTATGCATGAGTTAAGGGGGAGCTTCTATGAAGCTTAACTTTAATCCATGTATATATAACTCCATGAGTTTTGTCATCATCAAAAAGGGGGAGATCATTAGCCCAGAGGCCTTCACTCTAGTTTTGATGATGATTAACTCAGGTAGTTATTGTTTACTAATAATCTTGTGATATTTAGTTTCAGATATTTGATCAAGATATTAGTAGGTGATTAGCTTCAACAAAGTGTTTTGGAGCTTTCACATGGTGATTCAAGAGCTCAAGCATTAAGATCGCATCTAGAACTCGGTTGGAGTCAAGCTCGTTTGGATCAATTTTGGATTGAGTCGACTTGGAGAAGGAGTTCTACAAGAAGACCTCGGTTTGTTTAGTTTAAGATTTTATTTAGATCATTGTAAAGATTAGATAGTGTTGATATGCTCAAGTTCACATACACACACTTGTTTAAAGTTTCATGTTTGTTTTCGATTTAACCGGTTTGTGGATTTATAGTTCAAATATATGGTTTTTATGAATAGATAGAATCAAAACAAGTTTACATGGTTTAATGTATATTAGATTTGATCTATATACATCTATGCTTTATCTATTTAGAAAAACTTACTTTGATAGTCTATTCATGAGTTGGAGTTTTGTATTTAAACAAAACTTATTTTTTGTATTTAATGTCCAAAACATCGATATAATATCCTTCATGTATATTGGATTCTATCCATATACAACATGCTTAAAAGTTGTCTCAATATCATGTTTTGTATTTGCATGAGTTTTGGAGAAAACGGTTTTCCATTACAAAAATCCTAGTTTTTGGAAAATATAGATTTTGGTTTAAGGCAAATTTCAAAGAACACAAAAATGGTTCAAATTGTTTATAATATGTGTTGAAATTTAGTCACACATATTATATTTCAAAGATATAATAAGAACTGATTTTTGTGAAATTATGTGATTTTGTGGGATTTAATTGAAGGTAAAAGCCCAAGTTTTCGATCCCTATATTGTTTGGACCAGGTTGTCTGCCGGTCGACCGGACCGATCGACTGACGCAGAAGTCGGTCGACCGGTCTGGTCGACCGACGTGCACAGACGTGCACGCAGCCCAGGCTGGGAGGCCGGTCGACCGGGTCGGTCGACCGCCAGAGATTCTGCTCTCTGAAAATGGCCAGGTCGACCGGCAGAGAGCTCTGCTCTCTGTTTTCAGTGTCCGGTTGACCGGCCGGTCGACCGGTGGCTCAACGGTCATAAATATGACCGTTGGCCGGTCGACCGCCCGGTCGACCGGAAGGGCAATTCTGCCCTTTCTAGCTGCCAACGGGCAGATTTTTTTTTGGGCTATATATACCCCATTTCTTGAGCTGTTTTATACAAGTTTTTAGAGAGCAAAATTTTCAATCTTTACAAGTGTTTTACAGTAAGTTTTTAAAAGAGTTTTGAGTTTAAAGATTTGATCTTTATTTGTTTTTAAAAGGGTTGGAAAAATCAAGAAAATGAGAAGTCTTTGGGATTAATTTTTGATCTTCATTTCTATAGCTATTCTAGAAGTTTTTCCAAGTTTTTCCTTGTGTTTTTTATTTCCAAACTCTTTAGTTTTCTCACACTTGAGCCTATCAAATCTATCCTATCTATTAGGATCTATTTTTGTAGGAAAAGTGTTTGTTGTTAAGAGAGACCACCAAGTGTTGTAGCCTTCCATACTTTGTGATATCCCTCTAGTGAGAGGTGATTGTGTTGATGTCCCTCTAGTGAGAGGTTGATGTTGTTTGGCTAAGTGCCTATCCCTCAATTGTGAGGTTGATCTTGTTTGGCTTTGTGCCTTGCCTCTAAGTGTAGAGGTTGTATTTGGTGAGAGAGGAGTTGTGTAATCCAAGTTGTATTTGCCCAAATCCTCAGTGGAGGTTCCCTGTGTGGGAAGTCCTGTGTGGACGATATAGTGAAAAATCCTTCTGTGTGAAGACGGGGACGTAGAGTTGGGTGCTCGAACACCGAAACGTATCCTTGTGTTTGCGTTTGATCCACTATCTCTAACCCTCTCTCTTATATTGTGTATTGCATCATATTGTTCATATAATATATATTCTTGTGTTGATGTGTGTACCCATACTTGTGTTCAACAAGAGAGCTTTACATAGCACCTCAACTCTTATTTAGAGGAATTTAGAGGAGATAGTCCAGAGCCCTTCACTGAGAATTCGGCTACACTCTTTGGTTACACTAAGTGTGTTGCATTAGTTTTTAATTCCGCATCATTTGTCATTAGATTAGCCATACACCTATTCAACCTCCCTTTAGGTGTACTTTCAGCTCAGAGGCTGAGTGTAGAGCCTGGAGGCTAAACGACCTCGAAGGGTCGGCCATGCAGGAATATCATCACATGCAGTGTATATATGCAGGAATGAAACTACACTATATAAGCATTCATCACAGGTACACTATACGTACAATCTTAGGCGCTCGGTCACATGCAAATACAAGAGTACATGCGAATGAATATAATATAGAATAAAATATATAGTCAACTCAATGAAGCGGGGAAACACAAAACGAGAAGAGGACACTCTCCTAAATCTCTTCAAAACATCAAAAATCTTTGAACTCCAAAACACGTACATGCGCGTACAGGCTCACCCACTATCACCATGGGAGAGATATTTTTAGAGAGAAAAAGAACTAGAGAGAGAAATGCGATGTAGAGAGAGTTAGAGAGAAACACAGGGGGAGAGAGAGAAATATTGAGAGGGAGAGGGTAACACAGGGAAGAGAGAGAAATGCAGGGGGAGAGAAACAGAGATAGGGAAACGCAGGGGAAGAGAGAAACGCGTGGAGAGAGAAATGCTGAGAGAGAGGGAAACGCAAAGAAAGAGAGAAAAACAGAGGGAGAGAGAAACACTGAGAGAGAGAAACAGAGAGGGAAATACAGGGAGAGAGAAAAAAGAAACGCAAGAGGAGAGAGAAACACTGAGAGAGAGGGGGAAATGCAGGGAAAGAGAGTGAGAAATGCAAGAAGAGAGATAGAGAAGGGGATGGCCGGCGCGGCGGTATTGGCCCAGGGCGACGGGCGCGCAGATCCGGAGAAGAGAGGGAGAGGGAGAAAAGAGAGAGAAAAAGAAAAGGAAAGAGAGAAAGAGAAAGAGAAAGAGGGAAGAGAAAAAGGGAACTCAGGGGTCGCTGGAGCTGGGGAAGGTCATCGGCGTCAGGGCAGTGGTCGGCGCTGGCCCAGGGAGGTGGTGGTGGTGTTCACAGGTTGAAGTAAGAAGAAGGAGAGAAGAAATAGGGGGAGAAAGAAAAGGAAAAGGGAAAAGAAAAAGAAAAAGAAAAAGAAAGAGAGAAATTTGATGGAAGAGAAGATTAAATGGGAGAGGAGGTGGATGGGAGGTGGCCGACGTGGGAGGCGGCAAGGTGATGGGGGAAGAGAAATGAAAAGAAAGAAAGAACAAGGAAAAGATTTTGAAATAAATAATATTATTTTAATATAAGGAAACATCGACTATACCAGAAAAATTCTCAAAAATACCTGGAGGTAGAAAACATCATCCTGAGGTACAATATAAAATTTATTTTCAGAAATAAAATCCTATTTTCAAATTAAAAAATGTAGAATCAACCGGCGATACTGGCCGACACTAAATCCGGCCAAGTTCCAATAAGTTCAAAAAATCTCAAAAATACAATAAAGTAGAAAATGTGATTTTAAGAATAATATGAAAACAGATTTTAGAAATTCAATTCTGTTTGTAAATTAAAAATCCTAGAATCAACCAGCGATACCGGTATAAAAGATTTTACAATTTATTCGAAAAATTTCAGAAAATCATGAAAAATCTAAAATATTGGAAAATGATGTTTAAAATTGAAACCGTCAAATCTAACTTTTGAAAAGATTAAATCGAGCAAACACTAGGATCGGGTCCCCAGTTCAGATTAGGGCCAACTCTGAGTCCCCGAATCCGGATCCAATGCAAAACAATCACATAAATATTCTTAAAACAAAAACAAATACGAAAAGTAAATCTAAAAATATGATAAAAAAATCTGAATACATAACTAATCCATATTCCGGGAAAGGGGTGTTACATTCCATCCACCTTACAAAAATTTCGTCCTCGAAATTTCGATAAAGGAAAATGAATATAGGAAAGATAGGGACGAGGATTATACCAATTAAGATATGAATAACTAAAGAAAATGGTCATAACCGATTGACCAATAACTCTGGACCTAGACATCTTCTGCACTTCTTACCGTATATAACTTTTGACGGTGCCATAATAATATTGACCTGATATCTGCTGATAAAGGAATACTGCCAGAGCTTCAGTAGACTGATCCATCTAAACAATATGAAGTGAGCTGTACTGGTGGGATAATCAATAATATTCCTTCGGCACTGCGAGATAACGCAATTGAAATCCATAAAATCTATAGAGGTGATATAGATCCTTGCGTGGCTCGAAGCTGTGCTTAATGAAGAGTCTGCAATAGAATTCTCCAACGTGCTTCATACTTAACATTACTTCGGAAATAGACCAAATCGAAAATAAAAAATCCAAACATGGATAAAGAAAATCGATAATAACGGTTCTGAATACAGAACGCTGTAAAGTCTAAAAGGCCTAAATAAGAATTTATAATACTGTGCTCTGGAGGATATCCCAACTGTAGATTAAATATCTAGAGAATACCCAAATCCTGTAAGGTCGGCTGAATAGATTGTTAATAAATAATATGAAAAGTTAGTTCAGATGTAGTGATAAAACCCGTTCACTGAGTCCATGCAACATGTTTAGGTGGGAGAAATCTGGGGAACGAGGCTAGGATGCAAACTCTAACGGAACTAGCCACGAGCGAAGTCATAGCCAGGTGGGGCTATTGCATAACATAACTTCAGGGCTAAGCACAAGGATGAGGCGGAGCTAAGGCTCTGCAAGACTCGCACTTAATGAAGCTCATGCGGCGAAGTCAGCACATATCACAACGTTAAATGCTAAGCGTCAGGGTGTAGCAAAGCCCACGCCTTGTTGAACTGGCTAGATCGCGAATCTCGCTTGGCCAGGCTAGTGGGGTTCGTAGTTCATCAAATCCATGAAGACTGCTAAGTATTGTGGCTCTGAGCTCAATGAAGTTGATAGAAGAGAGATCATGACGCTACTGAAATATTATAGAAAATATCACAGCTCTGCCTGACAAAGTTCTGAATCTGAAAAATAGTCTCCTACTGACGCTCCCCATGTAGTGATACAGTCTATTTGATTACTTACATTATGACTACCCTACTTTCTGTACTAATTCTCATTTTCTGTGCTAATACCCATAGTGTGTGTGTGTGTGTGTGTGTATAGAACGTGAAGCCAAAAAAACTGTCCGATATAAGATAATATGATGCTTTAGAATCGAAAAATGCTGGAATAGGATAAGAATGACTAACATCTATCCTGTCGCTACCTCACTGGTCTTACCATATCTTAAGTTGGTATAAAGGCTACGAAAATCGGAATAGTAAAAATGGAAGAGATAGGAACTGCATGGAAAAAGGAGGTGGACACAGAAAAACAAAGATTGATGGTAATAATACGATAAAGTGTATAAAATAAGGAAAACTTACCAACCCAGGACATGATAAATTGGGGTTAGCAGTTATAGGTGGCACCTTCAGGGTTCCCGTTCCAGATATTGGTCTCCATATCCTGTCATTACTTCATCTGACACCACGACTTCTTCTGCTGACAAAATATAGACTTGGCCTCTTCTAGCTCTTGCCCGTCTCTGTGGCTGATCATGCTGCTGGGGTGGGAGTGAAACTCTTCTGCTAACGGGTTCTGGGTTCCTTCTCATGGTGGGGCTGGAAATGTTGGGGGTGTTGCTCATGCCAGAAGTATTAGTGGTGTAAGATAGGTCCTTTTGAATGGACAATTGCTCTATCGAATAATCCCCATATCCATATATCAAATACAGTCCTTTGGCTATTCGACATTTGCATTAATGTGTCCGGGCATTCAACAATACTTGCATATTACCTGCTGAAGGGGATACTGGAACATACATTTAGCCTTTGGCGCATTATTATTTCTGATTGGTACCCCTCTATCCATCACTGGTTCTGGGTTCCTTCTCAGTGGTGGGGCTGAAAATGCTAGGGGTGTTGCTCATGCCAGAAGTATTAGTGGTGTAAGATAGGTCCTTTTGAATGGACAATTGCTCACCAAATAATCCCCATACCCATATATCAAATACAGTCCTTTGCTATTCGACATTTGCGTTAAATGTTTCCGGGCATTCAACAATACTTGCATATAACCTGCCGAAGGGGACTGGAACAGACATTTAGCCTTTGGCGCATTACTATTTCTGATTGGTACTCCTCTATCCATCACTGGGTATTCTCTGTCCATCTGTTGGAATGTCTGCTTTGCTGACTTGTCCTGTTCCTGATCCTGATTCTTCTTTTCCAAACCGATCCACTTCACGTGCTATGGTGAGGACTTGAGAGTATGTTTTCAGTTGCTAGGGAAGGAGTATCTAGATGTCCATCTTTAGATCCTGTTGAAATCTCCTGGCTCGGTTCTCTTCGTCAGACACCATATATGGCTCGAACTAGCTAAGTCTCAAAAACTCTATATCATATTCGTCTACAGTCCAGTGCCTCTGCTGCAATCCAATAAATTATTCTTTCATCTCCTTTTGAGCTGTTACGGGAAGATCTCTCATAGAAATCCTTCAAAAACTGGTCCCAAGTGATGGGCTCTCTAATCTCGCTTCTTCCGCCAACCACCATGTTCTGGCCACATCCTTCAACTGAATCTTAGCCATTTTCACCTGGTTCTCGTCAAGGACCTGGGCTGCCTTCAGAAGATCTGTCGTGTCTACCAGCCACTACTCTGCATCCGGGGTTTTCTTCATGCCCAAAAATCACCGGCTGTAATCACCTGAAATCTGACACGTTACTGAAATAACACCTAGAGGGGGGGTGAATAGGTGTTGGCTAATCTTATGGTCACTTAATACCAAATGATGCGGAATTAAATCTATTATGACCAAATTAACTTCTTTTAATTAACACTTATGTATAACACAAGAGTGTTGCCGAATTCCCTTTGCAGGGCTCTGGACAAGCTCCTCTAGATTTCCCTTGAATGGGTTAAGGTGCCACATTGGCTCTCTTGGTTGAATACTAGTGTTAACAACAACAATCCCAATAAGTATAGCAATTATGAGCACAAGGGAATATATCAAGCATGTAAATGTAAAGACAATGAAAGTAATGCAAGATATAAATGAGACAGAGAGAGAGAGAGAGAGAGAGAGAGATAGAGTAAGCAATCGCAAACCAAGGGTTTGTTTCGAGTTTCGAGCACACTTGCTCTACATCCCCGCCTTCGACACACGAAGGGTTTCCACTATGCAAGATCCCAATGGATCTCTCCTCGGTGCCGCAACACCTACAATCCCTCGGACTCCCAAGTCCCCGTACACACGCAAGCTCCACAAGCTCGCCGAGGCCGCACCTCAAACCACCAAGAGTTCACAACCGAACTCTAACCACCACGAGCACACTTGCCCGTCTCCTCAAAGAACAAAGAAAAGATCTTTGGTGATCACAACACTTGATCACCTAAGATACTCTCACTACAACACACCTATAGGAATATATAGCAATGGATAGCTCAAGTGTGGTGTGAGAAAAACAAGGAAAGAACTATGGTGAAAAACTCAAAGAATACTTTTTACACTCTTATAAAAACTCCCTTTTAGATGGGAAGTATTTGCTCTCAAATATGTGGAGAAAACTTTCTGAAAAGAATGGGAAAAACTGGACCAAAGCTCTCCTCAAATCTTAGCCTCAAACAATGACAAGAACCCCCAATTATAGGCTGCCAGAATATAGCCGTTGGGATCTGTCAGAGCTGCCGGTCGACCGGCCGGTCGACTGGCCAACGGTCATTTTTCCCGACCGTTGAAGCCTCCGGTCGACCGCACCGGTCGCCCAGAAATCCAGAGAGCAGAACTCTCTGCAGCGGTCGACCGTACGGTCGACCGGACCACTGTGCTGACAATGTGCACAAGGCTGTGCACGTCGGTCGACCGTACGGTCGACCCGACCTAGCTGCGATCGACCGCCCGGTCGACCGATTTGGCCTGTCAGTCAGTCCTCAGAACTGCCAAGTTAAGGGATTTGGAAAAAAGGTCTTTTAACTTAATAAAAATCCCACAAATTCTCAGTAAATCTAAAAAATAGTTTCAATCAAAATAAAAACTGTTTTTCCTAACATGTTTTTTTTTCTAAAACTTGTTTTTTCCATAACTTCTCAAAATACAAAAACACGATATTTTGAACTTATAAAGCATAGTGTGTATGGATATGATCCACTACACAATCATAATGAAATATCTATGTTTTTTTATCATAAGCCTCTGAACTTGTTTTGGTTGAAAGATATGTATGATAGAAATACCAAAAAACCAAATATATATATTTTGTCACAAGGAAAAATCTTTTTCTAATAAAAAATTCTTTTCTAAACATATAAATAAAAATTCTTTTATGAAGCATTTTAAATCAAGAGTTCTATCAAGAGTGTGTGTGTGATATAGACTTGAGCAATCCACCAACTATCTATCCTTTACATTTTTAAAACTAACAAAAAAAAACTAAATCTTATACCTAGACCCAGTCTTCATCTTCTTGAAGTCTTTACTTGAAGGCTTCTCATCTTCTTGACTTGGTCCAAATGCAATCCACCGAGCTCATCTCTAGATGTGTTCTTGATGCATAGGCTCGTGAATCAACCGGTGCTAGCTTCCAACTTGTCTTTAAATCCTTTGTTGAAGCTCCACACCTACTAAGATCTTGATAATGAATCTGTCACTAATTAAACACAAGATCATAGTAATCATAACTTCATGAGTTGATCATCATCAAAACTAGAGTGATAGGCCTTTGGGCCAACAATCTCCCCCTTTTTGATGATGACACAACTCA